>JAMPIV010000580.1:0-255400 GCA_024509875.1 Oreohelix idahoensis
ACCCAACTAAACAACTCTAAAAACCCCACAACCCAGCACACACTAACAATCCCAAAAGACCCCACCCAGCTACAACCCCCACCCAACGCCTATTACTGCCCCATAGCCTTCACCAGCTACCCACCCCACATCAAACCACAGCTCCATCACTATTCACTAATTTAACACACAAAACACAAAAACCACAAAACACTGGTTAAATCACAAGCAACGCAACCCTGTGAGCCCACCCCCCCCCCCCCACCCCTCCCCCCACACACACCCCCCCCTCCACCCACCAACCCCACCACCCACACACACACCACAACATTATTTAACGCCTCCCCCCACCCTCCCCCCCTTACCCCCTCGCCAACTTGACCCAAAAGTCTCCGCGTGTACCCTCACCTGCACATTGAAATGGGGGGCATTATACAATGCACCCCCCCCCCACCGCCCCCCAAATGCCCACACCCCCCCGTGAAGCCCACCACCCCCCCCCCCCCTGCCCCCCCCCAACCCCAGCCCGCCCCAACTCACCCACCCCCCCCTCCTTCTAACCCTACCCCCCATCAACACTCAAACCATTAAACATCACCTAAACATAAAGTTCCCCAACATTCCCCCCCACCAAACCCTAGACCCACCCCAACCCATCAAACCCTCCGGACTGGCAGTTAAACCACTCCACCTCCCCCCACAAACATAGCCCCTGCGCCCTACCCACCCCGACGATTGACCTCAGTCAACGTCTCCTGGGTACAGGATCCTAACCCCTTCCTAGGTTGTTACACCTCCCCCACTCATCGTAATTCACCCCACATACTCTAAACTGGTTGGGGATTCATTTTGAGCCTCCCACTCATGGTATTCATCCCTGACTGGCCATACTTAATCCTGGATCCCTTTACCCAGACCCCCATAACCACTTGGCCACCCTCCATAACCCAAAACACTGCCATAGAGAGTCCCACTGCCCTACCCCACCCCACTTGTCCCCACCCACTTCAAATATATCTGCGTCATCCTACCCCAACCCCTTAAATTCAAGTAACCAAAAATAACACGATTATCAAACTCCCACCAGATCAACATCTGTGAAACAAAACCCGTATTAACCTTCTTCAACTTCACATCGTCAAATCAACCCCCCCCTTAACACCCCCCTCCATCCCACCCTAATATCGTTCGTCCCCACACCAAACTGCAAGGAAAAACACAGTACCCTTGGCACATATTGCCCAAAACAGAAGTCTTAGTACATTTGGTGACTGGACGCACACAAACAACCCCCTATCAAAGCACTTGCATGATCAACAAGAATCCCTCCTTACACCGAACACTCTGTGTATCACATTCGCCCAGAACTATTCCACTCCCTACGTAACCCCACGACTCTGACCATACCCCCCCCCAAAATACAGAGTTTTCTAACAGACCCCCTTCAGCTTCCTCTATTGCGTTTTTTTCCCTCCTTCCCCCCTCTCCTAGAAAAAGCTCCTATGCTCCCGTTTGGGAAGAGTTGATCTCTCTTCAGACCTGTGCCGTCTAATGGCGGGTTTCTGAAAATTTCCCTTGCTTTTTATGACCGTCAAAAGGCTGTACCCCCCTGGTCAGCTGATGTGACCGGCGGGCGCTGTGGCGATCTGGCGATGGCGACCCATTCCCTCGCTGCGCGTCAGCAGGGTTTGTGACCGCTGGTACAGTGCGAGAAACGATGCAACGTCTCGGGGTTCCTCTGGTGTGAGAGCCTCCGATTTCTTGCTGGGTTTCTATTGAGTCCCTCACTGATCTCAATAGCTTCTACCTTTGAAGTCAGAAAAAGTAGGTAAGATCTGCCCCCTGGCATTGGTTCTGGACCCTCGCCTCTTACCCCTACCAAACATGAAGCGGGACAGAGCTCTCCAAAGTAGCTCCTTGCAAATGCGTAAGGTCGCTTTTCTCACTCTTTTCTGGCCTGAAAAGTTGGCGAGAGATGAAACTGCGAAAAAGACCACGGGAGTCCTCCGTCTAACACCCTTTCTACCTTCAACCTTGCCCTCCCCTGTGAGTGAGTTACTGGCGTCAGTTTGGAATGTGTCCCAGCAGTGACACTTGACGGTTTTTTAAGATCCCGTTAGATCGCGGAGAATCTGAGATAAAGCTCTCGGTGACTGGTTTCCAATGTTCCGAATGAAACGAATTGGAAAAGATAGCCAATTTTCCAGGTGGCTGCTTCGTTACAAGAGTCGTTTCCTGTAAACGAGATACGAGAGTTGTGTGGGGCCCAACTCCGTTTATAGGCAAACGGATACTCAGATCACTGTCCTCCTCCGTTTGAGTAAAGTGCTAGGTCGGATGGGGCTCCAGGGCTGGTTGGTAACTATATGCTCGCTCAGAACGCAAACTTGTGCCCTATGAAGATGGCGTCCTGGTCGTTGACAAATATGTAATACCGCTCTTGTCAGTATGTCCCACACTTGAAGGAGCTAATACCATCGTGGGCCTAATTCCCGACAACAAAGAGTGTATTTCCGGAATCATAGGGGTCGTCACCACTGTTTGTCCGGTTGGCTACTGAACAGGCCTGGCGGGCGAATTTTGCCTCTGCAAATAACATATCACTGTCGGTCAGAGCGTTGCACCTCTCCTTGGCACGACAGCTATGTTTGAGCTCGCTGGGGCTTCCGTGAATTTAGGGGTTCTCCTTTTTCACTTATCTGGCCTGCAGTAGGCCCCCTTGCATCAGCAAGGATCGGTGTGGTCGGGTTCCCCAAAACTAGATATGGGTTGCCGAGAATGAAGTCATAGGCGGGCTGTGCCATCACAGCTGCCTTGATGGTGCCAGACACGAACTTACATTTTACCTTAATATTGGCCACCGGAAAGCACTGTGAAGTCCCTTTCCTTAAAACTCCACCAATATTGACCTTTTCCTTGGTCATCTGCCAGGGCTTCACCAGATGTCGAGCGACTATGCTGGGGTATGTAAGCCCGCTGTCAAATAAACATGTTGTCTCAGTCCCGTTCACTTTGGCTGGTCCACTGTTGGAGAACAACTTCTCTGACGGGAAGGGTTTCCACTTCTTCCCTTGTTTCACCCTCACAGGCCTTAAACAAGCCATCTGATGAGCGGGTTGTTTGTTTGGGCACCGCGTTGTCCAATGAGAAGTAGTCCGACAGAACCTACAATATCTCTCATTATCTCCCCGGTTCCTGATGGGTTCATGAGAAGTCGGCCCCTGTGTTCTGTTAGGCGGCTGGGAGCGCATGTTATGACTGGGAGGGGGCTCCTTGCGAGACGGCCCTTGCGGCTGGTGAGCTGAAGAGGAAGGCGAATGCGATGAAGATGCTCCTTTGTCCGGGGCTGGCAGGTCAGGGTGTTTTCTTTTCTGGCCCAGTACTTCGGCCTGTGCCGTCTGGAACCTTTCAGCAAATAGAAATAATCTGGTCCAGTTGCTAGGGGCGCCCTGCTCCGCCAGGTACTTCCTTAAGTCCGGAGACATGTTGGCCTTGCCTTTATCTGTTCGCACAGAACTAATTCTTCCAATCCTTCAAAAGATTTAGCCAAACCCGACAACTCTCTCCAGCAAGTGAGGTAATTCCTCAGCCTCTCTGCAAACTGGGGAAAACTTTCTCCTTTCTCCAGTCGACTTTCCCGAAACATTGTTTGGCACTTCCGGGGAGTCCATTGGAATCGCTGTAACAGGGCGTTCCGCAGTGCCTCAAAGTTACCTTGGTCATCTACCAGCATCTTGCTATAGACCTCATACCCATGTCCTCTTAGAGATTGAGATAATTTGAGACACCAAAGACTATCATCCAGCCCGTATGCCTTTGCCATCCGTTCAAATTTTTCTAAAAATACCTCAATTTTCTCATTCCCGTTAGGAAAAGAGTCCATTGGAAAATTCATGGCTGCCATCCGGGGTCCTCCATTTCCTGAGGTGTCTGTCGCCCCTGCTCTGGGAGAATCTCCGTTAGCCGAACTGCCTTCCGAAGATCGGTACTGCAGTTCCAGTGAACGCAGGGCAAGTTCATGCTGTCTCTCTGCTGCCTTCTCCCTCTCTTGGGCTTCCCTCTGTGCTATCTTCTCCTGTGCTTCTCTCTCTGCTTTTCTCTCCTCTGCTGCCGCAGCCCTTTCCTGCGCCTCCCTCTCTGCCTTCTTCTCCTCTGCCTGTCGGGCCCTCTCTTCTTTCTCCGCTTCCAATTTACGCAGGTCCATCTCTGCCAGTCGGGCCCTCTCTTCTTTCTCCGTCTGCCGGTCCTGTTCCCTCATAATGTAAGCCCTAGTCTCGGCCTCATTCATCCCCATGCTTTTAGCTGCGTCCTTCCATGCAGTAAGTAGCTTGACCAATTCAGCCATCCTACCGGACAAATCCGCAGTACTCACCACGAGGGGAAATGACAAAAAAGAAACAAGAAAAATTTACTGTTACCTACTAGGAATATGCTGTCGCAAAAACCCGCACTCAGACTAGCACCAAGTCTGACTAATAACTACCTGAAAAAAATTCAAGTTATCCAGCTACCAAAAACCCGAATTTAATTTCCTGTCAAGAAAAAAATTCGATTAGCCATCAATTACTTCTAAGTCATAAACAACCTTACTACAACTAACATCTAAACTGACTACAACCTGTGGAAAAAAACTTATAGCTGGATCAGTCTTAATATAGCTCAAGTCTAGGGGATTTATAAGAAATCTATTTCCAGAACTTTCTTCAGAGACAATTTAAGAATCTAGAATTGATCCCAACAAAGATGATCCCGGACGAGCCCCCACTTTGTCACGAAATGGATTTAGGACTAGAGACTGTCTACACCAACGGGCTGATCACCCGTTTGCCAGTCACTTCGATTACGGAAACAACAGCAAATGGATTGATTTGCCGTTGCCCTAAAGACGCCAATAGGCGTGATGGGAAACAATGGCAAAGAAAACCTATCTGCTGTTGCCCTAAGACGCCACTAGGCGTAATGGCCACTGACTGCTTTGACGGTCGGTGGCTAAGGATGGAAGAAGAAGAAGAAGACTGTCTACATACAGTGACAAGACACTAGTGAGAAGAAAGACTGAAAAGATAGATTTAGAAGAAAATGATAGTGAAATGTGAACAGTTGACACTATTGGCTCCGAGGTTAAGAACCGAGGTTGATTCTTTCCTCGCCACTTCGGACGTCTTATGTGCTATAGTTGTCAACGACCTCTAGCTACCCTAAGGGGATAAGGTTATATCAAGCTTCACAAACACCAAGATACAGACAACATATAGCTACTGTACTTAAAGGAAATGACTGATGCCAGCTACAATTTATACAAGTTTATTATACACCTATAAACAAACTCATATACATGTCAAATACATAAAGTGCGAGGACGCACACCTGAAACAAAATCAAGCACAGTTAAAATGCATCAACCCCAACCCTTCTCCCACAATTGCAACCTGTATGGAGAAAGAAGGTAAGGTTAACTGAAATGAACTACACTGCACTTGATGTCGAGCTTACACTCTAAACTAACTGTTCTAAATTCTACCTCTAACTCTAAGTCCACTGATAGCTGGAACGACTACGAAGTGTCTACACAATCTCTGCACAGACTTCGGTTCTACACAGCCTATCCTGGAATCTCCTGAACACAACTAACTGCACCTCTAAACTTCCGCAGCGGTCCTCTGCTATGATTCACCAAAACTAACAGTTCTGCCTATCTGTGCTGACTTCAGTAGAGAGAATGTTTACCCTCTCTCTCTCCACTAACTCTGGAATTGATGACTAAGGTTTAACAGAACCCCACTGGATTCTGGACTGGAACTGTAGCTGGCTTCTCCTAACACCTCTGAGGTTACCTGCCCGATTACCTATGACTGGGCGATGGGGCTATCGGCTTTATTATGGCCGTGAAGAAGCGAACATAAAATTACCACAACGCTGGCAGCATGCCAAATCTGCGTGTGTAGCAGAATGAGCGTCAGAGCTCAGGATTTATCCACAAAAATCCTATTCGCTGGAAAATGTCTTCCCCTGGCTGGGAAAACGTACTTTCTTCCTCTCCTTCCACCACTGGCAATTCATGCGCGACTTAGCTTGTCGGCGAATGCCACAACTTTGCCGTGGGAGAAATTTTTGTGGTATCAAAAATTCTGCTCTTCCCCACAAAAAGCCGGTACCTGCTGTTCAGACAAAAGCAAAAACAACAGCTAAACAAAACGTTAATACTCTAGTACAAATAACAATTAACTTCCTTACTCTTCAACACGTAACTCCCCTCTCTTCTCTCTCTCCGAGTCAAAATAAACATCACCCGGTAATACAACACCGCAGACCGTCTGACCCAGGTTCTGCCTGACTAACTACGAGCAACAACAATATTTTCACTGGCCCGTCTGGGCAGACGTACTGTGGCCTACTTCTTACGCCGACACTACATGCAGCAATTTATTAACACAAAATAAAACTAGCCCTCTCTAGGAATTCCTAAAATTCCCGTCAGTAATAGTAATCACATTCAAAATGAAATAAAGTATTATTCCCTTAACAGAAATAAATTTCCTCTCCATCTTCTGAGTACACAGAATAACAATGCACAATCAATAACATATAACCCTGTTTACGCTAGCATCTATATATGCCGTCAAAAGTTATACATAATGGTTATCAATTAAATCTCAGTAGTTACAAACACGTGGTTACAATTTTATGACCACGTGCTTCTCTCCCCCTCGTCCCTCTGAACATCGTATCAATAAATATACCGTAACCAACGCACGTGCTTCCAAATTCCACCTCTTCTCCCCTCGTCCACCTATAGAAGTGTACTATACTATAAATAACCTGCATTACATTCTCAATAAAATCACAAATACACAGACTCCCGCTACTCTGTAATTAAATATGATTCGCAGATGCGAGTTTCTCTCCCGACCGACTTTGCAATAATACAAAGCGGTGATATCTCAACTTTTAAACCATGCCGCTATTCCTTCAACAAGGAACTAAATGGACCTATAAAGTTTCAAGTCTATCACTAAGATCGTATTTGATGGCTCTGGCAATGAGAATTAACATTAAACTTAAACTGCCCAAAGAAACTTAAATGATCGGCTAGTTCTAGAAAAAATTAAATAAAGTCCTCACGCAAAAATTCTTGCTTACCAAATCTCGAATGTCCAACTGAAAGGCAATCGACAATTTGCTTCTGGCACCCAGCTTGGCAAGTTATAGACGAAGAGAACGAAAATATGAAATGCTAGCCTATTTATTATCAAGACCCCCCCACGCGCCGACTTCATGACGTCATATGCGCGGCGTGGTTCTAAAGCCAATGGGAGCTCTGCATTTCAACTGCAGTTAGCTCTCAGCCAATCAGAATCTTAGATCATGCTGATGCAACCAGTTTCTGCTAGACAAAGAAACGGCATTAAGCTCTGCCCTCTAGTGGCAATGAAACAAAAATGGCCAAAATATATATATATCAAATCCCGAAAAATGTGTCTAGGGCCACCTGCCCTATCTTTAAAAAGACTAAAACTGGGGCAAATCCTGATCTAGCCTCTATAATCTTTCTTCTAGAAAAATATTGTCCAATTCCCTACACCCCCATTCTAAACACATAAAGAAGAACCATAAAGCAGATGAGATCAAACTCCCTCGTGATCTCATCTTGAAAAAACGTAAATAATAGGAGAAGAAACATGGAGAAGGATTTCCTGTAATCCCTCCTAAAAATAGTGAACAAATTGCAAGGAGAAAAAGACATGGGCCATTTGAAAGACAGAATCTCAGTACTTTTGTCACAACTATATAGGTTTTTCCCACGTGATGGCGCGATGTTTATTTTAGGATTGTGGTAGCCAGATTACTCGTTCTGTAGATTGATATTAGTACATGCATTCCCTGTTGTGGCACGTATAAAGTCGTAATGTTGTATTTTCATCAGGCCATGTGTGGTCATGTGTTTAATTGAATAAACAGGATATAAGCTGTTCATGAGCGTATGTCACCCACAGTTGTTGTGTCATGCCTTTGGCAATATGAGCCCATGTGTAGTTCTTTGATATAAGTTATTTAGGACAACAGTGGTATAGCCTTAGTGGTGAAGGGGAAGGTAGCTAGCACCTTATTCCTCCCTCCACCTTAGCTAAGTATATAAAGGCTTGTGTGAAAGACACCATAGAGTGAAGATGAAGTGTCCTCTCCAGGGCTCAAGCTTGGGCAAAGTTATATGGCGATCAAGCTGTTATAAAGGTAATATAACAGCATACATTTACAGTATCCAATCATTAATCAAAATTAAGTATGTCTTTTTTTAAAAACAAACAAGAAAGTAATGAAAAAAAACAAAAAACCAACAAAGAATTACAGAGTTGGAACTGTGAACTGGAGATCAACCGTCGAGTAGAGATAATCATCATTTTCATTTTCCTTTTTTTGATCCCTATGGAGTCACAACTGCAGCCAGCCCCCCCGGCAGGAAGTTGCACAGAAGCATTCACACGCTGTTGTTGTAGTGGTTTCTATAGCTATTGGTTTTACATGATGAGGTAGCCAGCCTCATGCACCACCTCTTATTAGTTACCTTGTTTGACATGACTGAGTATCCTATATATAAAATCCCAGCTTTTTCTGTCAGTGTGTAACGTTAAGGGATGCAACTGTGGTTGAAAGTTAGACATTAATTGTATTGTTTCCCTAATATGTACTCTCCCAAAAATAGTAACACTTACCAAAGAAGAATGCGCAAATGACAGTGTGCACAAAAATATTTATAGAATGTGTGATCCCGTATACACACATTGGGATCCTCACTGCTGCTACGTAGTGCTACTAACAGTAGGAAGCAATTCACGTTCTTCTGGCGTGTTGTGAGAAGAAGAATGCTGTTATATATTGTGAGAGCATTTTAACATCAGATGTCAAACAAATATTTTTTAAAAAAAAACAATTTTGAATAAGTAAAATTGCCGTTAGGTATTGGTGCTTTTGAATTTAATTCCCATCTTATGATGGGCTTTTACACTAGTAAATAATAAAAACATAATATTTTTGCAGCCAAGAACTACAAATTTATAGAATGTCTGCATTTGCTGGTGTTACAATCACGGATTTGTCCATACATTTTTCTCAGTATTTTATTTTCAAACTGTTAAGTAAATATCTACTTTCCTGCATCTGCCCAGATAAAAGATCCAATACATCAGCTACACCATACGTGGTCACAGCATGTGGGAGCTATATATCAGAGAGGAACAGTCAGAACCAGGCGATTGTTGTTGACAAGCCAGCTGGTAAGTAGTAATTTTTTTTTTCATCTTGTTTCTGAAAATTAAGTCAAAGGTTCATTACCTTTATTTCTCTGTGAAAGTAAAGGCAAAACTTTTTGAAAAAAGGAAAATGTCGAAACTTTTTTTTTTCTATTGTTGCTGAAAATAGTCAAAACTTTTAGAATATGGAAAATTCTCAACCTTTTTTTTTTCTCTTGTTGCTGAAAATAGTCAAAACTTTTAGAATATGGAAAATTCTCAACCTTTTTTTTTTCTCTTGTTGCTGAAAATAGTCAAAACTTTTAGAATATGGAAAATTCTCAACCTTTTTTTCTTTTGTTGCTGAACATAGTCAAAACTTTTAGAATATGGAAAATTCTCAACCTTTTTTTTTTTCTCTTGTTGCTGAAAATAGTCAAAACTTTTAGAATATGGAAAATTCTTTATTTTTTTTTTCTCTTGTTGCTGAAATAGTCAAAACTTTTAGAAATATTTAAAATTCTCAACCTTTTTTTCTTTTTGTTGCAAACATAAAAAAACTTTTTTAGAATATGGAAAATTCTCAACCTTTTTTTTTTTCTCTTGTTGCTGAAAATAGTCAAAACTTTTAGAATATGGAA
This sequence comes from Oreohelix idahoensis, assembly GCA_024509875.1. NCBI lineage: Eukaryota > Metazoa > Mollusca > Gastropoda > Stylommatophora > Oreohelicidae > Oreohelix > Oreohelix idahoensis. Next base: position 9,848 of record JAMPIV010000580.1, read on the forward strand.
AATTCTCAACCTTTTTTTCTTTTGTTGCTGAACATAGTAAAAACTTTTAGAATATGGAAAATTTCTCTACCTTTTTTTCTTCTGTTGCTGAAAATAAAGTGTTAACTTTTAGAAACAAGAAAATTTAATTATGTTTTTTTCTTGTTTCTGAGAAAAAGTCAAAACTTGTTGAAAATGGAAATTTTTATTTACCTGTTTTCTCTTATTGCTGAAAATAAAATTAAAACTGTAAAAAAAAAAAAAAAAAATTTAATTAATTGTTTTCCTCTTGTTTCTTAAAGTCACAACTTTTTCAAAAAGAAAAATTAAAACTGTGAAACACACACATAACCGAAAAATTAGGTAATTTGTTTTAATTTTTTTTAATATTATCTAGGCCAGGTTTAATAAAATAATATAACAAATATGTACATTTTTAGCAGCTTTTTTTTCTTTTTTGTATATTAATTTCTAATACGTTCATTACTGAATATTGTATTTCCACTTGTTATTAAGATATTGAGTATCTATTGGTGGAAAGAAAGGTTACAGTACTTGCTTCTCAAGATAAAATTACTGGGTTTGAAACCTGGTAACATCATGCTGTAGCCTCCTCCTTCTTCTTCTACAGGTACCATGCCTGGATCATGTCTCTCTACAACTTTCTGTCTCCAGGTCTGTTTATCGTTAGGCTGTAGCCTACCTAGTTGTAAATTGGTACCTTACTCTGCCACTGAGTCAGAGAAGCCAAACGCAATGAGGAAGGGAACTGGTCACTTCATCTCATAAAGCTGAGACCTATTATAGTGAAGTCTCTAACACTTCACTGCCCTGCAGCAGTTATCTGCTATGGGAATCATCACCATCATTTTCCTCTGTACTCCTTATGGAGCAAATAGCCAATCCTGCAGCTATTTCCTTTCACAGGAAGTCTACACCAAGCAGCCACATGTTCTTGCATCAGTGGTTTCTGTTGCAATATGTTTATTTGATGAGTTTGCCAGCCCTATGCACAATCTCATATTAGTTGCCTTGTATGACATGCTTGAGGCTGCAGTAGTTCTATTTCTGTGCCTCTTCAAAGACCCCCTTGGGAACTACATGTGGCTGCTATGAGATTACCATTACCTTATTAAGATATACTCTGACAGCATTGTACTGTGTCTGTTCAGTGGCAGGAGAAAGACTGATGCATGAAGATGTAATAAAAGCTGTCATTGATGCTACCAGTACAAATCTGAATAAGTATAAGACCTGTGAAGACGATTCCCTTCTCTGTTACCTGGTTGATGATGGTGGGTTTTTGGTGGCCACAACAGGTGATGACTTCAGAGAACAGGTTAGTGATGTCTGGGATGTAAATTATTGAGACTTTTGACAGTCATGTTTTTCAGCGTCAGTGTAATGTCATTGTCAAGAACCATTAAACTGTGGTTCCACCACTGCAGTGTGGATTTATAATAATAAATAAAGGCTTGTTCTTCCCAGGCTACAACCACACCACAATGGCTGACAATAAGAAATGAACACCTTTAATAGGAACTTCCCTTTAATACTATGCACAATACAATAAGGCCTCACACGGCCAATAAACGCATCAAATACAATAATGAAATGCCATTGTAAAACTTGCCTTAGCAGCTTAATCTATCAGCATCATACATGACAGTACGACTTACACTGAAAACCACTGCAATGAATATTGCTCACCTGAGCGGCAAAACTATGGAAATGACACACTCAGAAATCATTGACAACTTCTTAATCTACGGCCTGTAGATAATACGAACTAGACAATACACTGCTCTAGCATTACAACGTACTTATCCACCAGGACCGAAATATGGCAAGCACTCAATTAATAGTCCATAACATGAACCACACAGCAATCTTGCTGGCAGAAGGGAAATCTGCGTCCTACCAGGACGATGGCTAGTTTCTGACTGAAGAAATTCCCGCCTTATTTGCTGACTTCTGGTAGTCACCTGACCCACCAGTTCGGCTAGCCCCAGCCTCGCTCGGCTGACTTTTCGCCGAGCACAATACCTAAGATGCACTGCGAAATAGCGCTGTGACAGTCATCAAATAGCGCTGTGACAGTCATCATCATTTTCCTTTGTGTTCCTTATGGAGCATGGAGCCACCATCACAGCTGGTCCTGCAGGAAGACTGCCCGCACAAAGCAGTCACATGCTCTTGTAGTGATGGTTTCTGTGGCAATTTATCTTGCATGTTAAGGTTGCCAGCCCCATGCGGAACCTCTTAGTAGTCACTTTGTTTGACTTGCCTGAGGGCGCAGTAGTCTCCCATTCTTTCTTTGTCTCTTCAGAGCCTCTACATGAGGCTATCGTTGTAATAATTAACTTTAAAACATGAAGAAATGTTGACATCATTATGAAAGTCTAGTTGTCCTTAGTGCAGCATCACTGTAGTCATTATAATTGAAATGTGACACTGATGAGTGTAACTGTGGCACTGATATAATGATTGCTGAACATCTGCTTCAAAGGTGCCAAACATGTGAGCAGAGAAGGCGCATATGGTCATCACAAGTGCCATTCCTGGAAAAGCTCTACGGAGATGTCAACAGCCTCAGACTGACCACTGCTTTCTTTGAACATATTCAAGTTAACATCTGAGGATGAATGAAGAAGAAGAAACGTGATGATTTGTTAACAGAATCTTAGCAGTCTAAGTTTGATATCATCAGTACCTTTAAGCTTCCCAAGAAACACCGACCTTCAACAAACACGTGCTAAGTCCATCCTGTCATGGGTCATAAGCTCAAGATCTTTCCATGTCTTCCTCGTCCTTTTCATTTCTCTCTCCAGTTCTCTTCTCCGTGTGTTTTCTGGCGACCTGAAATTCTCTTACCCTGGGGCTCCAGAACAAGGACTGCCTGGTAATGCTATAATCTGGTTTTCTCAGTGTGTGTCTAAATCCATCGTCAGAGTCTTCTTCTTCTCATCTCATGTTCCACTGGTACTTGTCTGGTTAAGTTTGCTACGATTTTGTGATTATACCTGGCACTGCAGGTAGCAGTGTACTAAAAAAAATAATGAAATTTTAAATCAAATTTCCACGAATAATATCGCTACACGATATAAATCAAGGGCGCAGCCATTTTGGGATGCTATAAATACCCAGATGAGGTTTATTTAGTAAAACTATCGACCTGTTGCTTTCAAAGTCTTATGAATTTGACTCCCATTGAATTTGGCCAGCAAGGGTATATAGCGGAAATTCGACGATCATCGAGTTTGGTCAGCAAAGTGTTAATAAAAGCAATATTACAGCAATAAGCATTTTTCTGCTTATGAAACAGAACAGTTGCCTTCAGTGATAATTGTCAGTTTGCAGTTCAGTACATGGAGTGAGGGGTGGTGTGTTATGGTACTTTCTTCAAAGCATCTGCTATACCTTGGCCCATCTTCGTCTGGGTCTTTGTTTTTACTTTTTTTTACCATGTGTGTTCCCAGGGATCTCCGAGAAGATGAATGAAGAATAGAACCATTGCTACACCAGGTGTGTCAAAAAGAGGCAACTAATTTGACTAATGTGGGGCTGACAATCCCATGATGTAAAACAAATAGCTACAGAAACCACTACTTCAATACCATGCATAATGCTTTAGGCGCAGGCTTCTTACAAGGGGGCTAACTACAGTAATGACCCTTTGTTTCTTTAGGAGCATGTTCCCTTCATTTTCTGATTTGATATTCCTGTCCTGTAGATGCATCACGATTCATTCCTGCAGCATGTCCAAGCATACTTATCTTTTACCTTTTACAAATTCTTTCACTATTTTAATCTTTCTGATCATTACATTTTTTTATTAAGTCTTTTCATTGATTTTTTAAACATGCATTTAATTTCACACGACTGCAGTCATGACATGATTAATATACTGATATAATATTGATATGATTAATATATCAGTATGACATGATTAATATACTGATATAATATTGATATGATTAATATATCAGTATGACATGATTCTTCTTCTTCTTCTTCTTGCGATCGCATCTTTGATGATTACACCGTCAGACGAGTTCTCATGATGAATTCGACTGTTGTTTGAAGTTCCTCTTTAACTCCATATAGCTTTGAGTTTAGTGTTGAGTCATTGGGCCAGTATATCTTTCTTAACTGGTCATACAGAGGACAGTCCTGTAGAACATGCTCAGCAGTTTGTTCGTTTAATCCACATGTGCACAGTGGTGAAGCAGACAATCGTAGCTTGTGCATGTGTTTATTCAGTTTGTTATGCCCTGTCCTGAGTCGAAAAATAGTTGTCTGTCCCTGCCGGTCGAGAGTGTGATAGTCGTCTTTGGGTTGGTTCTGTTCTCTTCTGATAGTCTGGATAGCTCTCTTTTTCTCAAAGTATGTGACTTCATTATCTTCTTGTTCACATTCTCCTCCCTTTTTTGCAAGTTTATCTGCCTTTTCATTTCCGGGTACACCACAATGAGATGGTACCCACTGAAGTATGGTTCTCTTTTTGGCAGCTACCTTGTTTAGTTCATTTCTCAGATGCGGGAGTTTACCACCCTTGAGAGCTTGCAGGACAGACAGTGCATCTGTGAGGATGACTACCTGGTGGCAGTCAGAGTTGGTGTTATAAATCATATTTGCAGCTTGCTCTAGAGCTTGAACCTCAGCTGTATAGTTGGAACAGAATTTACCAGTGGGAATGTGCCTAGTCTCATAGTGGTTGTCAGGATATGAGATAAAGATACCGGCACCTCCATTCCTAACAGCATTAGTTGCTGATCCATCTGTATAGGCATGTATCCATGATTGATCGGGATAGCTTTCTTGGATCATACTCAATGTAGCAGTTCGTTTTTGCAGATCATTATACTCACATCCACTTGTGAGACCACTGACTGTTGTATTAATTTGGAGGGCACTGCTGGCCTGCTCCCATGGTACAGGGTATAGGGTGGGCTTCAGTGGTGTTGTCTTCATGGATAGGTCTTCTTGATGCTGTCTTATAAGTCTTTTCCCCCCCGATGCACAAAGCTGCTACGCTTTAGACGTCCCAATGCCAGATCATCTAGTCTTGCCTTCATTGGGTGCATTGGCATACTGTTGTACTTTTCCATCTGGATCATGGTTTTTGTGTCTCTTCTATGGGACAATGTCTGTAATCCAGCAACCTTCTGCATCTCTGTTATTGGTGTAGTTTTCATGGCTCCTGTAATGAGCCTGAGAGCTTGATTTTGCACCTTGTCCAAAGACTGCAGATGTGAGTTAGCAGCTGATGACCATGCTGCTGAGCTAAACTCTAAGTGTGGTCTTATTACTCCATTATAAATCTTCTTTAGATTTCGTTCATTTGCTCCCCAGTTGGTACCTGCTAATTTTCTGAGTATGCCTAGTCGTCTTCGGGCCTTTCCTTCTGCATTTTCAATATGCTTATTCCATGTAAGCCTTTGGTCAAATGTCACCCCAAGATAGGTGGGGGTAGCTTTCTTCCTTGATCACGGTTGTCCCTAGGTGTATGTTAGCTGATTTGTCCTTGGGGGCGAGGGAGAACAGTGTTGTGGAGGTTTTGTCTGTGTTTTATTGTGATAAGCCATTTCTCTGCCCATGACACTAGCATGTCTGCTGCCCGCTGCATTCTATAATTTGCTGTGGTGACATTTTCATCAGCGCACCAGAGTACTAGGTCATCTGCATATAAGGCAGCTTTAACTCCTGCAGGGAGATCTTTCACCAGGTCATTGATGTAAACAAGGAAGAGTGTTGGGGAAATTACTCCTCCTTGAGGTACCCCCTGATGGAGCAACACTTTTTCTGCTCTGCAGACCGTCAAGAGTGACTCTAGTTCTCCTGTTATGCAAGTATGACTGGATCCATTTCATCATGTTGCCTTGGATTCCACTTCTCCTACGTTTTGCAATGAGGCCATCTTTCCACACCTTGTCAAAGGCCTGCTTGAAGTCGACCCAGATCGTTAGGACCTTTTTCTTCTCCTGGAAGGCATCTTCTATTGCTTGAGACAAGTAAGTAACTTGGTCTTCTATACTGTAGCATTCTCTAAATCCAGCTTGTTCCGGCACCAGGATCTGCTCAGACTCTAAATACCATTTCAATCTGTGGTTGACTATTCGCTCCATAGTCTTCCCAACACAGCTTGTGAGACTGATTGGCCGGTAACTTGCAGCATGACATAATTAAAATACTGATATAATATTGATTCTTTTCCTTTTCACTCCTTATGGAGCATGGAGCCACCACTGCAGCTGGTTCCCCCCTTACAGGAGTCCTGCATCCAGCATTCACATGCTCATGCAGTGGTGGTTTTTTGTGGCAATTTGTTTTACATGATGAGGTTGCAAGCCTCATGCACAACTTCATATTAGTCGCCTTGTTCGACATGCCTGATGGAGCGGTAGGCTTATTCTTTCTTTTCTCGTCAGTGACCTCCGGTAAAATGATACTGAGATGGGGTAAATGAAAAAAAAAGTAATATAAACCTTACAAGGACAAAAAAAAACAAAGAAATAGCCTATATAATGACCACAAAGTCCTCATCAGGGGCAAACGCCAACAGAGAAAAGATAGGTGAGAGCTAAGCTAAATACATAAAAACATAAGGGAAAATGCTATGAGCTGTAAAAAAAAACAGTGTTGTTGTTGGTAGATCACAGTATGGCTTCTGTTGTTGTGCTGGACTGTCAAAGTGAAAATGACTGCCAAAGTACAGTTGAAAACTAAGATTGGAACTATATAAAAAAGGCATGTGGCAGAAAACAAAAGAAAATAATAACAGAAATCAAAAGAAAAAAAAGCAAAGTTAGAGAGAAATGTATAAGTATGAGAATGGTGATATGAATGATAGTAATGTAAGTAGTAATAATTTGATATTGAACACATTTTCTGCTCATTTTTTTCCCGACAGATTGGGAGATTCTTTGGTCAAGTTGACCCTCCAGTATTTGCACTTTTAAATCAGAAATTTTTTCAGAGGTGAGGTCTTACACATAATTAAAATCTAATGACACAGGTGTTACAGTTGACATTCAAAAATCCGGCAACCTCCGGACCTGAGGAGTGCCGGATTGTTGAAAATGCCGGATTTTTTATGGTTATATATGCTGTATATATTTAACAGAAAATGACTACCTGTACAGTCCTTTAAAGAAAGAAAATTAAAAACTAAATGAAAAGCAAATGAAATTTTAATGTTCATCAACTAAATAAAACAGCTCTACAGAATTTTAATGATAAAATGAGAAGGAATGAGCAGGAATGCCTGTTAACACGTGCAAGCAAGACCCAACAGCTGTATCAAAACATAAACGGCTCCAGAAAACAGAGGCGCGCCATCCCGGTAAATTAAAAAATGCGCTCCGAAATCCATGCCGGAAATCTGAAGGAACCGGATTATCGATGGCCGGATTTTTGAATGTCAACTGTATAAATAACAGAGACATGTGGACCAGAATAGCTAATAATCATTGAAAAAAATATATAATTATTGATACTATTGATGACACTGGCTGAGAAGCTCCGTGCTTAAGATGATTCTTGGACAGAAAATTAAATATTTAAAAAAAAAGGGAATATTAAATAGTGTAGGGAAGAACATGTGTATTTAATAAGAATTTGTTTATATCAATTCTTCTTCTTCTTCTTCACTTACCATGCCTGGTGGCATAGTAGATCATGCTTGTCCACAACTTCCTGTCTCCACTACTGTTTATCAATTCTGTTGTTGACTTCTTTCAGTGCCATAAGTCCAGTATCTTCTCTCATTGTCATCCTTTATCTCTTCTTCTTGCTATCTGTCCTCTGGTCACATTATGTTCTGGCTTTCTTATTCTCATAGTATACCAAAATTTGGTGGCTTGCTTCCTTCTTATGTTAGTAATAAGCTTCCTTTTCAAACTGGCTTCTTTCAGGACATCCTCAATACTCTTTCTTTAGCTGTCCATGGCATCCATAATATTCTTGTGTAAAACCACATCTCTGTAGTCGCCAAGGCTTTTCCTTCTTGTTTATTAATCATCCATGGCTCACTTCCATATGTTAGGATTGGCTGCATACACAGGTTTACACTGGGTTTTCTACAAGAAGAACTCTTTCTTACTTCCATTGATAAAGAGTTGTTACATTAAATCCCTTTCATTTTATAATAAAGATTGCTGCTTTTTCCTGGACTACTTTTCTCTATACCTCTGAGATGCGTCTTCCATGTGATGTTATAAACATGCCTAAGTATTTAAATCTGTTGACTTATTTCAAAACTGTTCCATTTATTGTGACAATGCATTCTAGTTTGTGTCATATTGTCTTACAATACAAGTACAATTTGTTTGTTATATTGTCTTCCACAGAGCAGTCCAGTATGACTTTCAGGCCACATGTATAAAAGAGGACAACACAAACAGTGCTGGCTTCAAGGACTTCCACATTGTGAGTAGTGACAATAAAAATCAACATTCTGTAGCAATTTGTTTTACTTGATGAGGTTGCCACTCTCATGCACAACCTCATATTAGTTGCCTTGTACGACATGCCTAAGGGAGCAGTAGTCATGTTCTTTCTTTGTCTCATCAAAGACATTGTGGTCCCCTTTCCCCCCAAGCTCCACAGGGCAGTTCTGCTAATGCTACATCTAAACTAAACTAAGAAAGAGAAGTGACAGTTCCTAGTAAATTATGCTGCCTCATGTAACACATATTATACAGGTCCATATTCACAGAATCCGAAATAGTTGGGGACACCGTGTTTCTGAAATAAGATTTTTTTGGTTTTCAGATATTGCCCAAATGTCGGCCGAGGTTGCCCAAAAGTTGGCTGGAAAAAAAAACATTTGATTTACGAAATATTTTGGTTTTCGGGTGCTTGGATTCTGGGATACAAACCTGTAATACCTGAAGAGATTCAGTTGAGAAATTAGAAAAGAGAAAATTTGAGTAGGTACTTGCAAAGAAACATTTTGAAGAACAATGGTTGTGGAGTTTGGGACACAGGAAGATGGCAAGTAGACATATTATATCAAGCTGGTTGTAGTCATGAAAAAAGAAATGGATCAACAGAATGACAGACACACTAACAAAAATACTATAGCAGAACAGACAGCCAACACTCACTTATGATAATGAACTCTCCCTACAGTGCTTTAAAGCATGATCATCATCTCAGCCCGTAACCCGTCATGGGTCGTAGGGGTGCCATGGTGGAAGCATCAGCAGACAGGGTCCTCCACTGCTCTCTATCCTCAGCAATGCGTACAAGTGTGGAAAAACCGTGTCCTGCCCATTCTTTGATGTTATCAGCCCAGGATTTTCTCTGCCTTCCTCTTCTCCGTTTACCTTCGACTGTTCCCTGAAGGATCGTTTTCGAAAGGGAGTCATGACGAGTTACATGCCCAAACCAGGCAAGCTTTCGACGTTTCACTATTGACAAAAGTGGTTCTTGGTGGCCTGCATAGGTGTTTATCTTCTCTCTAACATAGACATTTGTTTTGTGCTCTTTATAGCAAATGCGCAAAATTCTTCTATAACATTTATGCTCGAAAGCCTGAATCCTTTGCTCCGTATCTGCAGTGAGTGTCCAGCCCTCACACCCATACAAGAGAATAGATAATACAAGTGATTTGTATAATTTGATCTTCACAGGAAAACTGATGTTACTTTTCCAGATCACATTCAACCTTGTCATGGCAGCTGAGGCCATCTCAAGTCTTGTCTTGATTTCTTTAATTGATCTTCCATCACTACATATAGTGGACCCGAGATATTTAAAGGTGTTAACTTCTTCTAACGTTTGCCCATTTAACGTAATGTTGGTCGGAACATGTTTCTTATGGCTATTCACCAATATCTTGCTTTTTTCTATATTAATTTCCATCCCATACGTTCTTGTTACTTTCTCCAGTCTAGAGGTAAGGTCTTGAAGTTCTGATTCTGATCCAGCTATCAGATCAATATCATCAGCAAAACGTAGGTTACACAGAGGTCGGCCTCCAATCGATATGGTTGATTTATAATCGTAGAGAGCCTCCTGCATAATATGTTCTAGATATATATTAAAGAGCACTGGTGACAGGATACATCCTTGGCGAACTCCTACAGTTGTTTTGAAAAATTCTCCAATGTCGTTGCTTACAAAAAGCATGATAAGAAAGAATAAAAATAGAATAATGACAAATGATTGATTTTGTCTTCCCCATTGTCACCCCATGGGTAATACAGGCTTACATGTGCCTTAATGTATTCTGTAAGATTTTTTCCCCATGACATCATAAAGAAACCAAGCATTTGTGCTTGCAAATTTGTGCTTGCCAAAAATTATTTCAACTTAACTCTCTTTAATAAAATGTATTCAACTTAACTCACTTTAATAAAATTATTTCAGCTTATCTCACTTTAATCAAATGTATTCAACTTAACTCACTTTAATAAAATTGTTTCAACTTAACTCACTCTAATAACATTATTTCAACTTAACTCACTTTAGTACAATGTATTCAACTTAACTCATTTTTAATAAAATTGTTTCAACTTCACTCACTTTAACTCTTTAAGTCCCAATCGACTTTATAAAGGCTCAGGGGTTAGACGCGCTTGGCCCAATCGACTTTAAAAAGCCTTTAGCTTATGTGTTTCTAATTATAACTACCCACAAACCACCCAAAACGTCATTTCCGACTGCAAGTACATTCTTTTAAATACTGCACGTGTTTAAGAGTGAACGTGTTTCTGTTTTGAGATATTTATTTTAGATTTTTAAAGCGATTTTTTAAGCGCATATCCTCCATTTTACCTTGAATAACTAATCATTTTTTAAGCGCAAATCCTCCATTTTACCTTGAATAACTAATCATTTTTCAATGAAAGCTTTTATACTTTAGCACAAGAGTAAAGTACATCCAATTACCTTCAGTTTCATATACAACAACAAAGTTATTTATGCATATGAACAATTTAAAAAATTATTTCCAAACAACAACAATAAAAACGCACTGGGGTGGCCATTTTTGCTTGGGCCAAACCCACTTTTTTGCTTGGGACTGAAAGAGTTAATAAACTGTATTCCACTTGGCTCACTTTAATAAAATGTATAAACTTAACTCACTTTAATAAAATTGTTTCAACTTAACTCACTTTAATAAAATTGTTTCAGCTTAGCTCACTTTAATAACAATTTATTCCTTTCTTTTCCCACACTAGCCCTCTATCAACATGTTGTTTGAGTTGTTGAATGTCGGATGGTGGACTAGCAAGATGTACTGGTAAGTTGTCAAGAAAATTGAAATACAGGTTGTGTAGAAATAAATGGTTTCTCTTGTTATTCGTAGATGTGGAAGATGTTACATATGATTATATACATATAAGAGCACCTGCATGGTACAATGAGGCAAGGTTACCATGTTTGAAACCAGGATATGCCATGCTCTAGTCTACCCAGCTATAAATGGGTACCTGGCTTTGTCAAGGCAGCAAGGAATGAATGCTATCAGTATATTTCCTTCACTATTCATAATCATTTATCATTGTGCTTTTTATGGAGCATGGAGCCACTATTGTAGATTGGAACGTTGTAAGAAGTTTGCACTAAGCATTTACATACTTTTGCAGCTATCGTTTCTGGTGCAATTTGTTTTATATGATGAGGTTGCCAGTGCCTATGAACAACCTCATATTAGTTGTCTTGTATGACAAGTCTGAGTGTACTATAGTCTAATTCATTCCTTATCTCATCAGAGACCTCCGAGAACTATATGGTGTCTTCACTATTGGTAGTATTAAATTGTTCTTGACGCTCTGTATATATGGGATCGAAGTGGTTAAAAGGTGTGGTGTCTGCCTCTAATTCTAAAGGTACCGAGTTCGCTCCCAGTACAGGGAATATATATGATGGAATTTTTGTTTTCTCTGAACCAGTGGTTCCTTATGATATCATATTCCTCCCTGATCTCCTGGGTAGTGAGATTGGATGCCTAGCCTTCTCGGATAAAGGCACAAAAATAGGAGGTCCAGTGTGCAAGTTGCACATGTTAAAAATTCCTCGGCAGTTGGGAATCATAAAGAGTAGGCCATACGGCCACTGCCCTGGACAAATTTTAAAAATTTGGAAACCTACCCACCACAAAAATATTTATACAATGTGTGATTCCTGTATACACACATTGGGATCCTCGCTGGTGCTAAGAGTTCATGCACTGTGCTGATATCCTGCTTGTGTGATCTAAGTGAGGAGGTAGAAGCCCTGATGGAGTTGTCCATGTGCAATGAAGATAGTCCTTAAAAACCAAACCAAACCAATGCTCTGTATGTCAGTACCTCATTACCATGTGTGGTTTTTGGGGGTCTCTATGGAGACAAAGGAAGAAGAGAAGCATGGGCTCCCTACAGTAAGAGTTGGCTAATATGAAATTGTGCATGAGGCTGGCAACCTCAACATGTGAAACAAATTGCTTCAGAAACCACAGTCGTAAGAGCACAAGAAGTACTTTGTCGTAGGCTTTTTGCAAGGTGATGGTCCTTGTGCTCCATCTGGATGAATGGAAAGTGTATGTGTGTATGTCAGTTATTTAACAAATACTACTTGATGAGAAGTTGTGTGTATGTCACAGTTATTTGACAGTACTACTTGATGAGAAGTTGTGTGTATATCACAGTTAATTGACAGTACTACTTGATGAGAAGTTGTGTGAATGTCAGAGTTATTTGACAATGCTACTTGATGAGAAGTTTATGTGTATGTCACAGTTATTTGACACTATGACTTAATGAGAAGTTGTGTGTATGTCACAGTTATTTGAGAATACTACTTGATGAGAAGTTACTGCAGCCTTTACTGTTTCCATTACATTTACAAATTGTGAATCCATGAACCTGTTATAATGTTCCCATGTTATGCATTTTGAACTTTTCTTTAACAGGGCTTTCAGCAGTTTCAATGTATACAGGTAAGATCTTCATATAACTACTTAGAGCTATATCCTTTTTTATACCCATAGTTGGATAGGACTCTAATTGTTCCATGTCATTCTTTGTTTTCATTCTTAACAGTAGTTGCCATTAGACATAATTAGAGAACCAGTGGGTTTGATGGGAATCTGGTCTCTGGGTGATACTCAAGAAACAGAACATCTAGGGAAAGTGACAAGTTATTCATAGACCAAAAAAAAAAAACCAAAAAAAAACACACTTACTAATTCAGGATGTTTGCAGCTTTTTTTATTCATTCATTACCCTTTGTCTCCCCAAGGAGCATAGGCCTTGAAAAAACACTTATGCTAAGTCCTCCTGTTGCATTCCTTTAGCTCAGGACTTTCTATGTTTTCTCATCCCTTTCATCTCTGTCACCATTTCTCTTCTCCCATCTGTTTTCCAGTCTCACTCTGCCTCTCATACCCTGGGGATTCCAGCTTACTTGAGTAGAAAATGTATAAATAGACAATTAAATTGTTTGGTCATCTGTATGGAATATAAATTGACATCATGGCCTACAGTAACAAGACATCTTCGCTCAAAGCAAAAAGATCAGGAGGGAAAAAAATTACGTAGCTTCATGGAGTAACAGAAACATGCAAGAGAAGTAGGGCTGCACTGAATAGAGGTTCTTATTATTCGGTAGAATGCAAATAGAGGCCTTTAACTATTCGGCCGAATACGAATACGAATAGTGAGTGAATGTTGGGCATAAAAAGTTGTGTTCAATAGGTCTACTGACATTTTTATTAATTATACACTATTACAAAAAAATACGGCAAATAGCCATTACTAACTTTTTAAATTGCTGCATGAAACATGCATTGGCGTTCAATAAAATGAGTCTCTCAACATTCTCTGCCAAAAGACATCTGTTATCTGAAAACATGTTGCCAGCAGTGCTGAACAGACGTTCACTTGGGATGCTTGTTGGAGGTGCGGCAAGATATCACTGTGCTGGATATTAGCCCTAACAGAGCTGTACATGTTAAGAATAATTATGTTAGTAAAAAATTTCCTGCTTGGCATTGTGTATCTCAGCTCCAACAAACCAACCAAAAACATGAAACCGACATCTTGCACGATAGAATATGGCTGAATGTCTAGTGCCATATTTTTGCCAATGGCTTGATGTACTTTTGTTGCCTCTGCACTGTCTATTGCCCATGACTTTGTTCCCTCTGCCTAGTCAGCTGATGCAACCCGCTACACGCTAAAGTATGCATTGCAAGGCGGGGTGTGTTGAGTTAGTAGTGGGACCAATTGAAACTTAAAGTCAGCCTACTTTCTGGGTCTAAAATTATCACACCGCGGGTTGCCCTAAATTTACTATTTGTATTTGATGGCAGCGTACTATTCGGCCGAATACGAATAGTTCATTTAATGCACTATTCGGCACCAAATCGAATACGAATCAAATATTCTGTGCAGCCCTAAAGAGAAGTTGGGTGTTGCAGGGTTGTCCAAAATAAAATAAAATTAATATTGTAATTTTTGCAGTTATGCAGTTTACAGACATTCCTTTCTGTAAAATAACTGCAGCAATGTAATGTACAAACAATCGTTTCAAAAATCTTGTTATGAGGCTGTTTATAATGATAAGTTATATTATATGAACTGAAGCTTTATATGGATTGTCACAGAGATAAAATCATTACTTTGAAGTTTTATATTAGGAATGATTTGAATCTTTTCAAACCCATCATTCTGTTTGAAGTATGTCATCAACCATTGTTATGTATCAATTTCTCATCACTTATGTGTGAGGTTCATCATAGGTCATCATTATGTGTGAAGGTCCTCATGAGTATATGTGTTCCTCATCAATATATGTGAAATTTTTAATCGCTGAACATTCTGTGCTAAGAACTTCACCACTCATATGTCAAGTTCCCCATTATTTATGTGTGAAGTTTGTATTCATTGGTTTTTATTCATCGATTTATACAAAATTCTTAAAAAATAATCATGATGTGTGAAGTTCTTTACCACTGTGTGTGAGAAGTTTATCATCATTATATGTGAAATTCCAATTTTCTTATCTCTTTTCTTATCGCTGTGTCTGAGATGTATAGCATCATTATTTGTGAAATTCCAATTTTCTTATCACTGTGTGAGAGAAGTTTATCATCATTTTATGGGAAATTCCAATTTTCTTATCACTGTGTGTGAGAAGTTTATCATCATTTTATGGGAAATTCCAATTTTCTTATCACTGTCTGTGAGAAGTTTATCATCATTATATGGGAAATTCCAATTTTCTTATCATTGTCTGTGAGAAGTTTATCATAATTATATGGGAAATTCCAATGTTCTTATCCCTGTGTGCGAAATTTTAAATTTGTCATCATTTATCTCTTTTGCTGCTTATTGGACATGAATCCACCACTACAGCTAGTCCACTTGCAAGAAGCCTGCACCAAAGCATTCATGTGCTTATGCAGCAGTGGTGTCCAAAGCAATTTGTTTTACATGATGGCTTCATATTTCATATTACTCACCATTATGTGTGAGGTTCTGTAGTACAGGTCTGCAACCTGTTACCTGAAATTCAAAAAAGCTCTGAAAACCGAAAGTTTTTCATGGAGTGTCACTCGTGTGCATGACGTGAACCAGGCAGGTTTACGGTGCTTATACTGCCATGCTAGAGTGTGCGCAGTACATTAGACAAGTAGATGTCAGTGACGGAACATTGTGAAGCTGTAAGACACTATGCTGTTAGTTGTCTCTTGCGCTTCTACCAGCCACACTTGCACTTGCAGCTCTTATATATTTTTGTACCTTTTTTGCAATTTTGAGCTTAATTTCATCGTGAAAATGTCAACAAGATCTACAGGTACCCCTGTGGGTAACAGTAAGAGCAATAAAATGAAGAATCTTTCATTATTAATAGCTCAGAAAGTAGAGTTACTGCAGAAGCTTACCTGTACTAACCAGTGTGTGTGAGAGTCCATATTATGCAACATTATATATATATATATAAAGTTCCTCATTACTCATTATGTGAAATTCCACAGTTGGTTTGATTCTCCCAGTACTCAAGTTTATGGTGAGTCTTTTGTTTTGGCCTGCATGTGCAAAACGTAATTTAACATGCATATATTCCTGTATGTCTGATAATAAAGACCATCGAAGTAAAGTCCCAAACTCTTTAAGTTAAAAAAAAATAAAATATTCATCCAACTGCATATCAAAGGCTAGTGACTCAAACCGGTGTAGGTCAAGAATTTACTATACATTTTTAGTAGGGCGCAACGATCCTGTTCTTTGCTTCCCACAATCCTCATGGACAGATCCTTTGGTTTCTGTGTGCAAATGTTTGTCCTCTCTAAACTGCGCCACTTTTTATTCTGCTCGACACTAGAGTAATATTTTTGTTTTCGCAGCTGACTATGGTGACGAAGAGGATAAAGAGAAGAAATGTGTGGAAGCCACATACCAGTATTACGTTAAAAGTAATGTCAACCAGTATGCAGATGTGATACAGTGTCAGAACTGCACTCGGTATGTACCATGGGTCTAGATCTCTTTTGATTTTCATGAGCTTTACAAGCGGATGTACTTGCAAATTTTAGCTAGTTTTTTAAAATTTTCCCCATAGTTTTGAAGTTATGGTATCAATGCATGAGTAAAATATTTTAATGTAGTTAATGATTTGATTCACAACTTTTAATTAGTAGCAATGCATTTTTCACTTAGATGAGAAATGACAACTCCATGGTAGATTCATATGTACAATAATGAAATCATGTTTTGGTTTGGTGTTTGGTCAATGCGCAAGAAAATTGGTATTTATCTTATGTTCAACCTCATGTAGGCTATAATTTGCGTAAATAGGGTTTTTTATTCTGTACATTATATTACCTTTATTGTTTTTCTTGTATATTTCTCCAGGCCTTAATTTCTTTACCATTTTTTGTGCTGTTGATTAATGTCTGTAGTCTTTATGTTGTATGCACTTCCATATTCTTTAGTTTATCTTTCTTTACATTGTTGTGTTTTGGGAGATTTGTAGGCTTTTGTTTTGCTGTACCTGTTTCCATCTTTTTTACTGCAGTTGAAATTTTCTCAGATATATCCATGGGGCATTTGTTGATTTTTTAGGATTGATAGTTTATTTTACTGCTTGGACTGAAATTGTGTGGTGAATATTATTTTTTAAATGTTCTTGTTCGTGTCCTTTATTGTTCTCATTAGCTCATGAAATAATGTATTTTTATCAGGGAAAAGAGGAAAATTTACATAAGTCTTAATATGGATTAGCCCAATGACTGAAAGAGACATCCCTGCCATACTCCAGTTCTTATCTCAAAGGATTCTGTAAGCTGTCATTCATGAAGAGCTTTGCTTGTGATGTCTTCTCTTACCATGTCAGATTAATGAGCTTATGAAGAACTCTGCAGCGCTCCTTCAGTTTTCAGAATGATTCATTGTTTAAACTGTTGAAGGCTGCCTTATTGTCCACAAATTCAACTCATCGTCTATTCTACTGTTATGCCTGGTGGGGTTATCTGGTTTGTAAAGAATCTGCTGTGTTTGAAAACGTGTTTCTTCCTCCATCAGTATCTATGGTCTTTTTAATTTCTCATGGACTGTTCTTCTTTCTTAAATGACATTGTCAGATTCACAATTTTCTGTCCATGAATGTTATTAGTTGCCCCGTGTCAGATTCACAATTTTCTGTCCATGAATGTTATTAGTTGCCCCGTGTAGTTCCTGGGGGGTCCTCAGTCTTGTCATACAAGATGACTCATATGAGGCCGTGCATGGGCTGTAACCTCACCATGCAAATCAAATTGCCGCAGAAGGCACCACTGCAAGATCATGTGACTGCTTTGTGCGGGCTTCCTGCAAGGGGACCAGCTGTAGTAAGCAGAAGGGAAAATGATGATAAATTGTAAAATAATACCTTGATGTTTAAAGTTTTTGTAGATAGCTAATTTTAAAAGGATAAGTTTGCCATCTGCATGCTTAATCCTCCTTAATTGCTGTCTGCAACATATCAAGTAGGTTGTATATGTTCTTTGCTGTCTGCTCAGGCCTCAGGATCAGTGCCAGATGAATGAGGGGGAAAAAAATCACAGCCAGTAAAATGTAGTGCCATATATTTTAGATAGTTGGAGTGACCAAGAAAACGATAGAACATTAACCCTTTCCGGTCGTGTGTCTGACTGGGTAAGAGGGAAGTCTTGATTGTGATATTCCTGACAAAATTTGTGGTTTCTTTCAGTTGTTTTTCACATCATCATTGCTAGAGGAGATAGTCCATGAGACCAACCGGTATGCAGCTGACCAATTGAAAAATAAAACAGTCTCCACGCTCCATATGGCATACATGGAAAGATGTAACGATTTCCGAAATAAAGGCTTATTTTGGAGTCATTTTGAGAATGGGAATGCAAGAGGGTGGCGTGGTAAAAGAATATTTTTCTGTAGAATGGATTGATTATATTCCTTTTTATCGGGATGTCTTTTCATCTGGTTTCATACCCTTGAGCCAGTTATGGGAGGTGATTTGTGGGCTTTGTTTCACCCCCAAGGGAGCATCCTAGACTCAGCGGCATGTTGCACCAGGCCCACTTTGGCGTGTGTGCGTTACCAAGAGGTTTGATGGCTCTCTACCCGTGCAGGGGGGTTATATCTCCGAGACAAGACTGACACGAGCAGTCAGTCACCGGCCATGGCACGAGCAGCCAGACAGCATAGTGGCGTGGTGGCGAAGCCACCGCCTCCACATGTCTGCTAAAGGTGGGCTATCTTGCAACCCCAGGGAGCATCCTAGTCTCAGAAGCATATTGCACCAGTCCCACTTTGGAGTGTGTGCAATGTTCCGAGGTTTGATGGCTCTCTACCCTGCAAAGGGGGTTATATCTCTGAGACAAGTATGCGCTAACCGGCAGAGCAGCCAGTCACCGTAGCGGACGTATCGAGGCGTAGGCGTAGCCACAGCCGAGCCACCACCACTGACGAAGTACGACATCAAACGGACACATAGCTCTGCCCCACCTGAACTGGAAAGAACAAACGGACACATAGCTCTGCCCCACCTGAACTGGAAAGACCCGGCAACCGGGACCACCCACAGACTCGATGGGACAGGGCATGTTTATTTTCCTGTTTGGTAATGGCGCAGCTACAACCGAGCCGCTACCACTGCCGAAGGACGTCATCTAGACGGACTCATAGCGCTGCATCTTCTGAACTGGGAAGTCCCGGTAGCCAGGATCACGCACAGTCTCGACAGGACACGGCATGTTTATTTGCTTGTTTGATGATGGCGCAGCTACAACCGAGCCTCTACCACCACCGAAGGACGTCATCTAACAAAGACTTTTTTTCTTATTTCAGGTCCCTGACACTATTTCAAATAAATAAAAATGATACAACACTTATTACTTATGTAAGTTCTTTCTGGTGTGTAGAATATTAGCAGGTGTCATTTTGGGGTATTTTTTGTCAAAAAATATTCCAACTTGGTAATAGTGGCATGCATATTTTATTCGGTCGGAAAGGGTTAAATACCCTCATGCATGTCATACAAGACGTCTAATATGAGGGTTGGTGACCTCATCATGTGACACAAATTGCCAAGGAAACCAGCTGCAGTGGTGGCTCTATGCTCCGTAAGAAGCACAGAAGGAAGAAGAAGAAGAAAGTAAATACAATGACATTTGGTTTCTGCTAAGTAACATTACAAGAAAAAAAACGTAATTAATACAGTAATTAAGACGATGCTTATCTTCTATTCAGCAACATTGCAGCAGTGAAACTGAATAAGACCAACATACTGTTCATTGTCGCGGATAAAATGTGCGAGGAATGTGATGACCTGTATGAGTCCGTATCACAGGCCCCCAAAGAAATGAATGAAACAGAGGAGGAGGAAATTGTCTGTGAAATGGTGAAGAATCCACTTAAGAGAGTACGGGCTTATGAGTGCCATCATTCTGATTCCAGGGTATGTCTATGTAATTAAATGATGATCATCATTTTCCTGTGTGCTCCCTACGGAATATAGAACAACCGCTGTAGCTGGCCCCCTTACAGGAAGCCTGCACCAGACATCAGCATGCTGTACATGGTGACTAATGTGAGATTGTGTGAAGGAGGCTGGCAACCTCATCATGTAAAACAAACAGCTGCAGACACCGACTGCTGCAGGAGCATGTTAATGCTTGGTACAGGCTGGGGACCAGCTGCAGACACCACTGCTGCAGGAGCATGTTAATGCTTGGTACAGGCTAGGGACCAGCTGCAGACACCACTGCTGCAGGAGCATGTTAATGCTTGGTACAGGCTGGGGACCAGCTACAGACACCACTGCTGCAGGAGCATGTTAATGCTTGGTACAGGCTGGGGATCAGCTGCAGTAGTGGCTTTATGCTCCATAAGGAGTTAAAAGGAACATGATGATGGTGATACCTTGGTGATTGAAATAATAAAAAATATTAATGCATTCTTATTATAATACTAGTGTAAAAGCCTGTCATAAGACTGGAATTAAATTCAAAAGCACCAATACCTAAGGGCAATTTTACTTATTCAAAAGTATTTTTTAAAAACCACTGTGCATCACCACAGTACATGAACTACGTAGCAGCCATGAGGATCCCAATGTGTGTAGCAATTGTAACAACACTTTTCCCAAGCCACCGCGACGCCCTTAGCCGAGGGCTGCGACACCCCTGGGAGCCGCAACGCACAGTTTGAACACCTCTGTTCTAGGAGAACTTCCAGAGTTGGCACCTGGAATGTTCGGACATTAAACGAACAAGGGAAAGTGGCACAAGTAGCAGCAGAAATGAGGGAATATAAAATCGAGGTTCTGGGAATGTGTGAAACAAAGGGAAGGGGGTAGACAGGAAGAAACTCATCACAGGTGAATTGAAGCTGTCCTCAGGACATGAAGACGAAAGTGCACACCACAGTGAAGGGGTAGCTCTTATGTTATCTAAAGAAGCACAGAAAGCACTCATTGAATGGGAAGCTGTTGGACCCAGAATAATAACAGCTACTTTTAAAACAGCTAAAAAGAAAATACATGTAAATGTCATCCAATGTTATGCACCAACTAATGACAAAGAAGAGTCTGTGAAAGAAGCATTTTATACTAGACTACAGGAAATTATGGATAAAGTAAAAAGAAGAGACATCACAATTTTGATGGGTGACATGAATGCAAAGATAGGTACAGTCAACACCGGATTTGAAGAAGTCATGGGAAAACATGGGCTAGGAATAATGAATGAAAATGGGGAACTATTCTCAAACTTCTGTGCTTCAAATCAACTGGCTATAGGAGGAAACATGTTTCCACATAAGAGAATACACAAGGCAACATGGATATCACCAGACCATAGAACAGAAAATCAGATTGATCATATATGCATAAACAAGAAGTTTAGATCATCATTGCAGGATGTAAAGGAATATAGAGGAGCAGATGTGGCATCAGATCACCACCTTCTGATAGCCAAAGTAAAAATGAAATTCAAGAGATATGCAACAATGCAAAATTATAGACAACAATTTAATGTAGGACATCTAAGAAATCAAGAAACAAGAGACAAATTTGCAGTCACAATATCCAACAAATTCCAAGTGCTCCAACAGCTGGAAGATGTAGAGAATACAGAAGACTATTGGCAGCAGGTCAAAACTGTATGGAATGAGACATGTGAAGAAATACTGGGGAAAAGGGAACGACCACAAAAAGCATGGATAACAACAGAAACCATCAATAAGATAAAAGACAGAAAAAACAAGAAAGCAGATTTAAACACAAGCAAAACCAGAAGTTCCAAAGCCAAGGCCTCAAGAAGTGTACACAGAAGCAAACAAAGAAGTAAAAAGAAGTATCAAAAGAGACAGGAAGAAGTATATTGAAGAGTTGGCAAGAGAGGCAGAAGATGCTGCAGCCAAAGGAAATATGAGAGAACTGTATAGCAGCACAAAGAAGCTAACAAGGAAATACAAGCAAACAAGTTGCCTCATAAAAGACAAGAATGGAAAACTGCTCAGCAATATACAAGAGCAAATGAAGAGGTGGACACAATATTTTGAGGACCTTCTCAATAGACCAGCTCCACAAAACCCCCAAAGACATCCAGCCAGCAGAAGAAGAGCTACAAATTAACGGTGAAAGACCAACGAAGGAAGAAATAAAGAAAGCCATAAAGCTTCTAAGAGATGGAAAAGCATCTGGACCTGATGGCATTCCAGCAGAGGCCATCAAAGCAGATATCAAGACGGCTACAGAGATGTTATATAAATTACTTGGTAAAGTCTGGGAAAAGGAAGAGATACCAGCAGAATGGAAGGAAGGATATCTGGTTAAGTTGCCTAAGAAGGGAAATTTACAAGAGTGCACAAATTATAGAGGAATAATGTTACTGCCAGGAAAAGTATTATACAGGATTATCCTTGAGAGATTAAAAGAGTCCATAGGCAAGAAACTGAGAGATGAACAAGCAGGTTTTCGATAAAACAGATCATGTACAGACCAGATAGCCACTTTGAGAATAATAGTTGAACAAAGTCTGGAATGGAATTCACCACTGTACATCAGATTTGTGGACTACGGAAAGGCATTTGACAGTGTAGACAGAGAATCACTTTGGAAATTGATGAGGCATTATGGAGTTCCCCTGAAGATCATTAATTTAATAAAGAAAACATATGAAGACATGACATGCAGAGTTCTTCATGAAGGACAGCTTACAGAACCGTTTGGGATAAGAACAGGAGTGCGACAGGGATGCCTCTTGTCTCCATTTCTTTTCTTACTAGCAATAGACTGGGTTACGAGGACATCGACAACACACAACAGAAATGGAATCCAGTGGACTCTGACTAAGCAGTTGGATGATCTGGATTTTGCTGATGACTTAGCTCTTCTGTCCCATAACCGTAATCAGATGCAAGACAAATTGAAAACACTCGATGAGAGGTCACAGCAATTGGGTCTGAATATACATAGGGAAAAGACAAAGATAATGAGAATAAATGCAGGTAATGATAACAGGGCTGAACTTGAAGAAACACCAATACAAGATGTAGAATGATACACATATCTTGGCAGTAATATAGATAAAGTTGGAGGGACAGACAGCGATATCAAAGTAAGAATACAAAAGGCAAGAGGAGCTTTCATTGCATTGGGAAATATATGGAGATCAAGAGAAATCTGATCCAACATGAAAATAAGAATCTTCAACTCAAATGTGAAGTCAGTCCTATTGTATGGCTCTGAGACATGGAAAACAACAAAGACAACAACCAAAAATCTACAGACTTTCATAAATGGGTGCTTGCGTAGAATAGAGGGATTGAAATGGTATGACAAGGTTACCAACGTGGAACTGAGGACAAGAACTAGACAAGTGCCAGTGGAACAAGAGATGAGAAGGAGACGATGGTGATGGATTGGACACACACTGAGGAAATCTGTTGATAGCATTACAAGGCAGTCCTTGTTCTGGAACCCCCAGGGCAAGAGAGGTAGACCAAGAAGCACATGGAGAAGAGAGCTGGAAACAGAGGTGAAAATGACAAGGAGAACGTGGAAAGAATTTGAGATGATGGCACGTGACAGGAGGACTTGGCATGTGTTTGTTGAAGGCCTATGCTCCTTTGGGAGTGGAGGGTTATGAAGATGACTTACTTACTTACTTAGTCATTCCCCTTCTACCGTGAGGTGTAGAGGTTTGGAAGAGAGAGCGCCAGGCTATCCTATCGGCTGTCTTCCTCCTGGCCTGGTTCCATTCTAGTCCTCGGTCCTTCAAAGATTGTCTAATGTTGTCCTCCCAGCGGACTCTGGGTCGTCCTGGGGGTCTGGATCCTTGGCTCTTTGTTTCCCATGCTTGTCGTGGTAGCCGATCTTCTCCCATTCTGCAGACATGGCCAAACCATCTTAATTGGTACTGTTCTACTTGCGTCTGCAGGGGGTAGGATTTAAGGCCTTGACGTATCGTCTGGTTGCGTACCATGTCTCTTCTTGTTACTTCAACCCACTTTCCTCAGATACCTCATTTCTGAGGTTTGGATCTGGCTTTTGTGGGTTGTAGTCATTGCCAATGACTCGCATCCATATGTCAAGACTGGGACATAGGTGGAGCGGTATACAGCCATCTTCGTTTTCTTACCAACCTCTCTCTTGCTGAGGAATCCTCGATTTATGACCTGAAAAAGTCTCCCAGCTGCTGCTTTTCGAGTGGCCAACTCTTCTTTGATGCCTCCCTTTCGGTCTATAGCTCCGAGGTATTTAAAGTGGTCGACCTGCTCCAGGACCTGTTCTCCCAGCTTAATTTGATGTCTTCTTTCTTCTCGTGATATCACCATGGATTTTGTTTTAGAGCTGCTTATGACCATCCCTCTCTTCTCCAGCTCTTCCTTCCAGACTTGCAGGTTGGATTTGAGATGTGCCTCTGATTTAGCAATCAGGGCAACATCATCAGCAAATGCCAGCTCCGAAATATAGAACTGTCTCATCTTCCAGTACCCCACTGAATACTTTCTTGTTCTCTCCTTACATGCCTTGATGACATCATCCATGAGGAGTATGAAAAGGTAAGGTGATAGGATATTACCTTGTCTTACACCAGTGGTGGTCCTGAACTCTTCCGACTTATGGTTTGCTGTCCTCACATAATTTCTGCAAGACTTGTAGAAGCTCTGTATAGCATGAATCAGAGGTGCTGGAATATTCTTCCTTGCCAAACAGTCCCAAAGTTTGTTCCAGGGGACCCTGTCAAACGCCTTTTCCAGATCTATGAAACAAAGATGGATCTCACTCTTATACTCAAGGGCCTTTTCACTCAGTTGTCTGAGTGTGAAGATTAGGTCTTGAGTACTTCGGTTTGCTCGGAATCCGCACTGGACCTCATCCAATTGTGGCTCAGCTAGGCGTCGGAGTCTCTGCTCTAGGATTCTAGAGTAGATTTTACCAGGGACACTGAGAAGGGATATGCCTCTATGGTTTCCACACTGTCGATTGTCACCCTTTTTGAAAATTATGAAGATGACATGTAAGGGAAACAATACAATTAATGTCTAACTTTCAACCAAAGTTGCATCCCTTAGCATTACGCACTGACAGAAAAAGCTGGGATTTTATATATAGGATTATTAATATAATTAATATTATGATACACAGGAGGACTCATCAGAGTGTGGTGGTGCAGCTTTGCGAGTCTCGTACTTGTCGATATTGCTCATGCTCATCATAGGAACTTTGCGATGGGCGCCAGCAAGTTGATGAGTTCATGTCTTCCAGTGTGCAGTTCTTTGAGTGACAAGATCCTCCCAACCTTCCTGAATTTTGTTGTTGTGACTCACCAGATGTGGGATGTCATGCATGTAAAGAGCTAGAGAGCTTAGGGCAGAAGGATCATTTTTCTGGCATTCCTTGTATCATGTATCGTCCTCTTATGTCATCAGATGTAGAAACTGCTGCCGAACGAAAATCTTAGCTTTTTCTTTGTTACTGCAAGAATTTTTAAATTTAGTGAGAATATGTTTCTTTCATGACTTGCTTAAGAACAACATTGGATTCTTGTGTTTTTTTTTTTTTCTTTCCTCGCTCTTTGTTAAAAAGGTAAAGGTAGTCGCATAGCTGATACTGCCGTTAGGGGAGTGAAGTGTTAGAGACTTCACTATACTAGGTTCAGCTTTGTCAGGTGGAGGGACCAGTTCCCTTTCCTCAATGCCTTTTCCTTCCTTAAGAGCAGTCAGGTTACAATTTACAGCTGGGTAAATTTGAGTGTAATGCCACCATTTTTCAAACCTGGTACCTTTGCCATTAGAGGCCAGCACTCTAACCACTGTGCCAGTCAAAAACTGAACTCTTTGGTAGAGGTTTCAAGTCTGCATATACGAGAAGAGAAATGAGATTTGTTTGATCTGCACATACAGAATGATGGTTTTTTTTTTTTTGGTCAGTGCTGAGGATCAGGATCCCACAAGTCAAGGAAATTAAGAAAACACCATAGACAGTTAGTTTTTTTTTTGGTGATTAGCGATGGAGGGAAAAAGAGAGAGAGGATGACAAAGAGAGAAGATACTAGACAGTTTGACATGGCATGGAAAGAAGTCAACAGCCCAATTGATAAATTGTCCTGGAGACATGAAGTTGTGGAAAGACATGATCACCCATGCCACTAGGCATGGTGCTTGAAGAAGAAGTTTTTTTTTTTTTGGTAGGAATTTCTGTAGTGTAACCTCACAGACATTGTGGTTGATGGGGATGGGATGAGTTAATGTATATAAACACCTTATTGCTGTTGAACTGATTATAACCTCACTGAGTGCTTCTATCAACAGTTTTTCAATATTTGTGTCCAAAGGAGACAGCTTTATTCTAGATATTTGTTAGATTAGAATAGTCTGATATTATATTTTAATACAAGTAAAACATGAATCAAGAAGCACTTAGCAGTTGAGATAAAGAAAATACAAGAAATGTAGTAACACCTGCAGATGGATAGATGCCCAAGATCAAATATGATATCTGTAATATTTGTTTTTAAATATTTAGGGCATAGTAAGTCATAGACATCTAAATGTATGAATATTTTTTCTATCATGTATTCAAAACTAAACTTCTACTACCTCAGATGTGGTATAACAATCAATAGTCATTGCAGAATAATATAATTTTTATAGTGAATGACAATTTCCTATATTTTAAGACAATAAAAAATATAGTTGTTATTATTTCTGATCTGTGCATCACTTATTGGGGGCATGAAAATTATTTGGTATTTAACAAATTTAAAGCAAATGTAAACTGTAATTTTACTGCCTTGAAAATGTAACTGACATATTTTTTAAATCCCATTTGTTTAAGTTATTATCTCAAAGTATAAATTTTGTCCACATCTTTGCACTTTATTAGAAAAATCTGCAATATATACTGTGCATTATTGTAAACTGTAATTTATTGTTATCAACTGCTATGACTTGCACTGACATTTTAAACCTTTTTCTGTTGTTGCTGCACAAGATATGAAGTTCTCAGATATGTATGACACAATGTGTCATGTTTGCTTTGATAATGTGAGCCTTTAGTCTGCCAGTCCATTTTTGTTTTCTCATAAATATTTTGAGCATACAGTAGAAGCCTGTACCAATACATTTTTGTGTTCCTGCAGTGATGGCTTCTGTAGACAATATTTTGTAGTTATCTGAGAGTCTGTGATGAGACAAAGAAAAAATAGGACTACTGATCTCTCATGCATGTCGTACAAGGCGACTAATACAAAGCTGTTCAATTTGAGACAATTACAGTCCTTTACGAAGGTGAATGAAACAATGATCTCTGACCTCGTCTTTGTGGACGACTGTGCCCTCAACACCTGCACAGAACTGGACATGCAGAACAATATGAGGAGGCTTTCTGTAGCGTGTGATGACTTTGGTCTTACCATCGATACGAAGAAATCTGAAGTAATGTTGCAACCTGCTCCTGGGAAACCTTACTGTGAACCAAATATCACAGTAAAGAACCAACGTCTCCAAGTGGTAGACAGCTTCACTTATCTAGGCAGTACCCTTACCAAAGATGCGAATATCGACTCTGAGGTCAACAACAGAATTGCAAAGGCAAGCGCAGCTTTTGGAAGACTAAGAGTAAATGTCTGTGATCGACAAGGAATTAGTGCCGCCACCAAGATAAAGGTATATCATGCAATAGTGCTCACTACCCTCCTGTATGCCTGTGAAACATGGACAGTGTTTAGCAGACACGCCAAGAAGCTTAATCATTTCCACATGAGCTGTCTTCGCAGGATTCTCAAGATCAAGTGGCATGATAGAGTATCTAATTCTGAGGTCCTCAACAGAGCACATATCTCAAGCATCTACACATTGCTGCAGAGGGCCCAAATTAGATGGGCCGGACATGTTGTTCACATGCCTGAAAAATGCCTCCCAAAGCAGTTGATGTACAGCGAACTCTCCATGGGTAAGCGAACAGTAGGGGGACAAAAGAATGCTTCAAAGACACACTGAAAGCATCGTTGAGCAGCTTCAAAATTGATGTCTCCTCCTGGGAGATTATCGCACAGGATCGCTGTGCCTGGCGGACAAACATTACTCAAGGCGCTCGCATTGCAGAACAGAATTTAGCTGATAAGGCAGAAGGCAAGCGTGCTGCAAGAAAAATTCAGAATGCACAGCAACACTACTATCGACTCTAACCATGTGTGCCCCATATGTGGCAGGGCCTGTAGGGCCAAAATAGGACTAATTAGCCACATGAGATCACAGCACAGATGTGTCACAACTCAAGTCTGAAGCTGTCGCCATCTTCGCTTGCGATGGGCAACTATTATTATTAGACAATATTTTGTAGTTCTCTGAGAGTCTGTGATGAGACAAAGAAAAAATAGGACTACTGATCTCTCAGGCATGTCGTACAAGGCGACTAATATGAGATTACACATGGGGTTGGTGACCTCATTATGTAAAACACACTGCTACAGAAATCACCATTGTAAAAGCAAAAGAATGATTGGTGCTATGATACATAGCTAAAATAAAACTACTGCTGTTTCTTGGCCAAGCACAAAAACAACAAGATGTGGCAGGCTTTATTATCATAAACTAGCATGCTGCATGTAGTACTGAAGTAATCATTACTGTGATGAGAAATAAGCTCAAAATAATGTGTCTGACAGCGTCAGGGTTAAGTAGAGATTTCTGTTACTCGTGTAGTGGAGGTTATATTTCACTAAAAAATGCAGTGAACTGCTAAGCAACTGTCTAAAATACGGTATTGGTTTATGATAGAATGACATCCGTATTTGTAATATGCAGTAGCAGTGTAATTGCTACCAACGGGCTGATCACCCGTTTGCCAGTCACTTTGATTATGGAAACAACAGCGAACGGATTGATTTGTCGTTGCCCTAAAGACGCCATTAGGCGTGATGGGAACAACAGCAAAGAAAATCTATTCGCTGTTGCCCTTAAGACGCCACTAGGCGTAATGGCCACTGACTGCTTTGCCGGTCGTTGGCTAAGGACGGAAGAAGAAGAAGAAGTGTAATTGCTAAATGTTTTGAATGTAGAATGAAAAAAAAAATTACAAAAACACACAAATACTAATACATCTTGCAAAGAGAAAGGACAAGAAAAACCATTTAATTGATGTAAATGTTTTGAAACATATTTCATAGTCTGCTGTAAAGCGACGTGATCATGTTTGCAATTTTTTTTCTGCAGTGTTTTGATAATTTATGATACATGATGTTTGATATATGCCCTGCAGTAATTAGATAAAGAGTGCAATCTGACCTGTAATTTTCTTAAGTTTGCAATATATTCTGTGATGTTTGCAGTTTGCCTTATAATTACTTAATAATGCCGTTATCTGCCCTATATTTCAAGATGAGGAACGTATTTATGGTAAGTAATGCAAGGGTACAATCACAGATAACGTAGGGTTTTTTAATTTCATTTGTTCATAAGGATGCTCTATAGAAAGTTTTCAGTTACAGTTTTGGAGCTTCATCTTAAACATTGAGGGTCAACGTCTGCAGAGCATTCTTGCAATTTTCATGGGTTTTGTTTAACTTTGCATTGTTAATATAACCAACTTTTGAGAAAGCCACTGGGATTTGAGATTGATTTTGCAGTAAAATACATTCCAGACAGGGCTGCAGCACTAGATTTTTAAAAAAGTAAATGCAGGAATGGAAGTGGAATATGCATAAAGGTTATATCAGATCAGGGAAATGAATTTATATAATTGTCAGATATGATTAGATTAGAATTTGCCATACTAGTTAAAAATATATGAAAAGGAATACAGATAATACTAAATCAGAGAGGGAATAAATGTTATAATCGGACAGATCAGAGAATTAAAGTAATTGTCAAACAGGATTAGATTAGGTTAGATTAGGATTCAGTATACTAGTTAAACCTGATCAGAAACGGAATTACTCTAAAAGATAACACTTGATCAGGAAAGGAATAAATGTTATGGTCATAACATATTAGAAAAAACTAAATATAATAATTATAGTAGATTAGAAGAGGAATAAATACATTGGTCAGTCTAGATTATAGAAGAATTTGGTGGTAGTTGTCAAACTAAATTGAACAGGCAATGACTGTGAAGGTCATAGATCAAAAAAGAAATAAGCATAATGGTCATATTTTCCTTGTAATCTTGAAGGTCTGGACAGATGTCTAAATACTGGAGTACATTTAACTTGAAGTGCCTAATCCTCATGTGAATGTTTTCCCAATATCTGTTTTTGTTACAGAAAAGCTGACAGAATTTAAACTGTTTTAACTCATTCTAACCCAGGTAGTTTTATCCAGGCCCCAAATTGGAGGCATGTTTTTTCTACAAGTGATGTTTTAAAAACAGGCAGTGAGACATATATATTAATTTAGCAGATATATATATATATATATATATATATATATATATATATATATATATATATATATATATATATATATATATATATATATATATATATATATATATATATATATATATATATATATATATATATATATATATATTATGCATCAAACTTTAGGAAATTGGCTGAAGAATGTTGTTAAACAATGTTGAGTTCTTATGTGAGGTAATAATTGTTTGTTGCGTCTTGGGAAGTGTAGAAACAATGAAAAATAGAAACAAAACAAAAAAATAATTAAATTGTGTTCATACAACTTTATATTTCAGCTCTACTTAACCCCCAGGCAGTAAATGCCCTGGAATCAAAATGTATATCCATCTGAAAATTAATTCAAGAAGTTTGATTACAAACAAATGAAAATTCTAATTTTTATGATTTTCTGTGTGAAATTGCTTAACTGGAATTTCACTTACACATTCCTGTCCCACGCAATTTAATTAATTTATTACTTAAAAATATCAAAGTTAAACGTCCTTATCGGAATCGAAAAAAGGTTATTTTCGCTAAAATTCATTTAGAATAATCTATTGTGGTTGATCCGTTGCTAGTTTATGACACGTATGTGACTATGCTACTTGTAAACAAATAGCCTCATGACCTCATTAATTGATAAAAGGTTGCAAAAATTAAGCACCAGAATACTTCTTTCGCTACCAGTTCAAAACACTGGGTCCACAGGAAGTGTTTATATGATATGAATGGAATCGTATCAAGCGGGCATACAATGCAGCCTATGGTTAGAACTGTAGCAACAGATGTAAAGCACAAAGTTTCAGCTTCATTAATTTTTTTTTCCTCACAAATGTTCACACGTGTGTTCCAGATGTAATGAAATGATTTAAAACCAGGTTCCCACCTGGTATTTTCTAATTTTCCATTTAAATTCGACGTATATCACATTGGCGCAGGATGAGCCCATGGGTAAAAGTGAAGGTCGATCTGGTG
The DNA here is from genome assembly GCA_024509875.1 of Oreohelix idahoensis. Taxonomy (NCBI): domain Eukaryota; kingdom Metazoa; phylum Mollusca; class Gastropoda; order Stylommatophora; family Oreohelicidae; genus Oreohelix; species Oreohelix idahoensis. The sequence goes on from JAMPIV010000580.1 coordinate 41,172, forward strand.
TACCATATGGCTCGTGGGTTAGAATGAGTTAAACATATCATAGTGAATCTGTTGTGTTCTTTTTGTTCATTACAAAATTTATACAAGTGCTGTATTTCACATGTTTTAGTAGATGCTAAATATGTCACTTGGTGAAGATCACATTTGTGATAATGTCTTGAAGTCACATTTCTGATGATGTCTATGTTTGCCTTGAAGTTACTTTTATATTAATGTCTAGATTTGTCCTGAAATCACATTTGTGATGTCCAAGATTGTCAAGTTACATTTGTGATAATGTCTAGATTTGTTCTGAAGTCACATTTGTGATAATGTCTACATTTTCCCTGAAGTCACATTTGTAATAATGTCTTGATGTTATGTTTTTCTCTCCTGCATTTTCACTTGCAGTTGAAATCCATGATAACATTATCTAAATGACGAGTGGTTGGTTGTTTATCAGTACGCAAATCTCATCTTTCACTATGCATGTATGTACATATGTATAAGAGAGAGAGAATTATGTATTGAATTAAGAACATCTGAATATCTTGCCCATATATACTAGTTTCTCAAGCTGAGTTGGTTACTTGGTTCTGTGTGTGACAGAAGTTTCTGAATAATAAGTAACATTTTCAAACACGACAAAGAATATTTGAACCTGAATGTGATATATCACTTTGTCTTACATTAAATAATTTATTTGTGTTATTACAACTTTAGGAAGGAAATTGGAGCGCAAGTTTGTACTCATGCATTTGAATATTACATCAGTAGTATGACTTACAGATCACTTGATTAGATTTTGTTATAAATAATAGAAAAGCAGACAATAGAAATTATACTTTACCATGATTCTTACAAGGCTACTACTGTAGATTGTTCTGAAATTGCATCTTTCAATATTGTGTTTAAAAAATTAATAAAAACAAAAAAGACAAACATTGTGTAATAGATGCTACAGTACATAGCTGTATTTTACAGATAATTGTAGTGTTGCAGCAAAGTATAGCTAAGCTTAGTAAATTAAACGGGTACCACTGAAGTTTTAGCATATAAAGTAAACTGTTATTACTAGAACTACATCTATAATGTAAGTGATTATTACTGGAATTACATCTATAATGTAAGTGATTTGACAAAAATAATTTACTGCCCATGTTTCTCCAATGCTTTGTGGGGCAGAAATCTGATACCTCCAGCACAGCAGCATATTGATACTATATTGTACCCACTGATAGAGCTGTTTACTTCTGTAATACTACTGTAAAACATATTATTTAGATCAAAGATAAATATATAAATAGCTTCCTAAAGAGAAGTTTTTCCTTTTTATAGTGGCATAATTACAATGTAAGTGGCACCCAGCACAAATTAAGTGGGGCCCTCCTTGGGTTCAACAATCAATATCGGGCAAATATGTATCAAAAATGTATACTACTTATTTAATAATTACTTTTAGTAAAAACAAGTATTAACAATTAATAACTAATTTAATGAATCAAATAATTATGTGACATCTGATCATCTAATATTTTGAAATGAACCTTCTCACTGCCCATTGTGAGAGACAGGAGAGCTGCTGATAGACACAGCCTCACTAGTGCCAATTTCATCTCAATATGTTTCATCTCTCCATCAGTTATGGAAATTTCCTTCCAACCACTACTTTCTGGGGCTGGCTGTGTGCTGGGGCCCCTGATATGTGCCCAGCCCACCTGGGCGGTAGCTATTCCACTGCCTTTATTATCTTATTGATACCCTTGTTCTAGAATTTTATATAATATAGTTTTGACACTATACATTCTCCTGCATTAATTTTGTTTGAAATTTTTTTTTTATTGAAACAAATTGTGTTACTTAATTTTTGTCTTGGCTGTGATGTAAATATGCTGCATGATTTGTGAGTCTGATAACAGAGGTAAATGTCTCTTCTACCCTACGTGATCGTTCCTATTTCTCACGTGTATACAATATGAAATGGTTTGGGCATGTAACTCGTCATGACTCCCTTTCGAAAACGATCCTCCAGGGAACAGTCGAAGGTAAATGGAGAAGAGGAAGGCAAAGAAAATCCTGTGCTGATAACATCAAAGAAAGGGTAACGCATTGCTGAGGAGAGCAGAGGAAGGCATTGCTGAGATAGAAGCATGGAGGACCCTGTGCTGATGATACCACACCCCTACAAAGAGGTTACGGGTTGAGGGCAGGACACAGTTTTGCCCACACTTGTACGCATTGCAGGATATAGAGTTAATGCAGTGGTTAGGACCAACACCGTAAGAGCGAACATTGTAACCATCACATCCTTTTTTTCACTTCCCAGTGCATATATAAGCCTAAAAACATGTTTACACTATCATTTATTAAGTGTGCAAAAGCGCTAGGCCTAAAAAAAATGATGCAAAAGTAAAAATAAAAAATAAATAAAAAAATGCTACAGTACTGTAATAAGTGTAATGCTAACATTAAAATATTTTTGTCCTTTGCTTATGGTGACTGACGAATGAACATTTTAGACGAAATAATTATTGAAGGAAGTCTCAAGTAGATAGGGGGGCTTCATAATCTGAGCCTTCAACGAATCTTATTCTCTTTGTTGGTGGAGAGTCTTGCCTTGATTTTGGTGGCTGTTGAATGATAGGACTACTTGCTGTTAAAGGGTGGGGTGGCTGTGGCACTTTCTTAAAATAAGACAACAGTGAAGTTTGCCTCATTGACTGAAGCTTCCTTTCGTGAAGGATTTCTCTGTAGTATGCTATACTGTTTGAGAGTATTTTACCCACTGTAGAACGTCTTTCAAAATTGGCATCAATAACACTAGTAAAAAGTTTGAAAAATTTTGAAAATTGCCAGTAGACGACACTGAGACACGAAGTGCACAAATGCTGTAATCAGACTGAATGTGGGTAACAAAATGGCGATGGTTGACTCACTCGATTCAGCTCAGACTCAGCTGATGTGCACATCACCACCGAAAACCCCCTTAAGAGCAAGGCAAGCGCCAAAAATAGTAAACATGAATATAATTGAAAAGCGAAACGCCCTGTATATAAATTCCTCCAGCCATGTTGTGCTCAGAGCTGCACATAAAATACAAGAACATTCAGGCAAAAGTGGAGGGTAACAGCTGTTAGTGGATGTCACTGTTAGTTTTGTATAACTACCCATGATATTTGCCTATGGTTTTTATTTATTGATGTGAATATTGTTATCAGGTGCATTGAGTGTATTCATTCCTTGTGGGTTGCAGTTTGTTCCTGCTTCATTATTGCTGTTTGTTTGTCAAGACTCAAGTTGGTGTAACAGAGGTGAAAGACTTTACTCTTGAATCATATTTTAACAAGAATATCTTCACTGGTGTGAGCCAATGAAAAAATGATATGGTACCAGTTTTACAAATGAAAGTTACACTTGGAACATGGCTGCTAAGTAGTTGTGCAGCAGCCCCCTTTATTATTTATTTATTTAGAGTGAGCAAGCATATTTACTCCTTGCCCGTATTTATTTCCATGTAGTGTTGGTGAGTAGGATTTTTCATTCTTTAAGTAGAATTGGTCATGTTTGGTCTCTCCTGGACAGTGTAATATTGGAGTTTCCCTTGCTGTATTACTATTACTCAAATGTTTATGTATTGATTGTTTCCTGGTTTCTCCAAATTAACCCTTTGAAAAATAATAAGTGTATACAGTTTGTTTTCAAACTGCTGCATGCATTAAGAAGAACTATATTTTCACAAAGTAAGAATTCAGAACTATCTATATTTAAACAGCCAGCAAGTTACCCAGCAGCCATTCACAGTTGAACAAAAGGAAGAATAAAACAAACATATGCTTTTTCACCATACGCATACTTTAAGTTTTGTAGTATACTCATAAAAATAAACCATTTTTAACTCAAGAACACAGCACCTCATCTCTTTCATTTCTCTTTCCTAATAGTAAAGTTAAAAACAAAAACCATACAACGGCCGTTTTGTTCTTTCAGAAAACAAAAGAGCATTTCTTTTTTCTCCAATGCTTTCACATTTTCCGTGTTTGTATTGAGCACATAAGGTGCAATTCTTCACGTTGGATAAAATAGGAAACTCAATATGGAGTGTTACAACAATAAATATATATATATTTTGCTGATAGCTGTGGTCCTATTTTTTCTTAATCTTATAAGAGAGGCACCCCTAGAACTTCACTATCCATGTTTATGTACATAATACGTACTTGTTTATCAGTCGGTGTCTTCTGCTCCCTAGAAATGCATACAGATAAGCAAAAAGTTTCTATTTGTACAACTTCTCTCTTTAACTGCATCCCCCTATTTCATGTCAGTCATGCATCCATGTGGTCCTTTTTGTCTTTCCCTTTGGGTTCCATGTCTGGCAGATGTGGGTTTCTTCTGTTTCTCAGTGTATATAAATGTTTCATCTCCATTTTTATTTGGCCGTCTTTGCTTGATTAGCTCTTATTTAGTGCTTTCCAGAAGGTCTTTATTTCTAACTTTCTGCTGGCACTACATTGTAATAATCCTTTTAAAACTTAATAATCTCTGAAAACTTTATAATCTCTGATCTTATCATCTATGCCCCGTAAACCAAAATAGCCTTAGCACATGTGTTTAAAATCCCAAGTCTAGTATTTTCATTGATCACTTTGAATAATCCTGTTTCAAAATGTGAATAATCCTGCTTCAAAATGCTAAAAAGACATTTAGTTACATTGTGATTCTCACAAAGTTTGCAGTTTTATGACCCACTGGTACAAAGATACAAATACAGAAAAATTAATATGTATATCTCAAAATATTAAGCTCACATTGATTGTGGTACTCAGTTAAAAAAAAAAAAAATGATGAGTCTTTACAAACACTATCTTTCTGTGGCTAAAAATGGATAGTATTTGCATGAAGTCATTTACACTTTGAAGAACTTGAATTAAGTTCTGATCAAGATATGCTTCCTAGCTTATGGGGAATCTCACTGCTTAACTGGGCAAGATGAGTTTATTTCACCAACTGCCATCTTTCACCTGCTGGGAAAGCCATTTTAACTTGCCAAACAGTTAATTAATTATTCCTGGTTTGGGGATGCAGAATATTTTCTTTTAAAAAGGCTGCAGCTAAATTTTAGTTATATTTATTCTTTTTCTTCTGTGTTCAGTTATGTTAAATCTGGAGGCCTTGTCACCTGGACAGTCCAGTCTTTTCCAGGGCCATGCAGCAGCCCATTACTTCTGCCTCAGCCCTGCACCCTCTGGCCAGGTTTTATGTAGAATTATTTATTTTTTAAATTAAATTTTGCCTCGTTTTGGCGAGGTGCGTCCTTCAAGCTAGTCGGTTATATTAGGACACATATGTCCAAATATAAAAGACCTTCAGGTCTCTGTAGGTCTATAAAAGACTAATGGTGTAGGATAATATAGGCTGGATAGTTTTGGAGAATGTGTTCAGGGGTCTGGATTCCAATGCCACATGGAAATACATCAGTCTGCAATCTCCTGAGGCGTTGCTTAGTAATCTGCAGTGGCCAGTTCTCAGGCAGAAAAGGATGGTCTACTGGTGCCCATGAAGCTGGTGGATTGGGTCAGATCTTTTGCTCATATCCCTTTCTTTTTTTTCCAGTGGTAGTTGTTCTGGTTGTGGGTGATAGTTATATTTAGACCAGGCTGCCGGTTATAACATTACCCATAAACTTTTGCAGGATTTGTGTGTAAGCTATCATTGTGCATTGCTAGTAAATAGTTGATGACTAGTTCTAAGGATTGTTAGTTTGATTTTGGTTTTAAGGACCATCTTCGTTGCACACAGGCAACTTCATTGGTGCTTCGATCTCCTCCCTTAGATCACACAAGGAGGATCTCAACACAGTGCACGAACTCCAAAGCACCAGCAAGAATCCCAATGAAATCCCAGGAATCACACATTCTGTAAATATTTTTGTGGTGGGTAGATTACCTAATTTTTAAACTTTGCAAAGGCAGCAGCCATATGGCCTACTCTTTATGATTTCCAACAGCCGAGGGATTTTTAACGTGTGCAACTTGCACGATTGTTAAATGATAGGTAATGTAGTTTGTAGAGCCCCCACATAGTTCCTGGGGGTCGCATGGGAGGCAAACAAAGAATAAGACTACTGACACCTCAGGCATGTTGTAACTAATATGTAATTGTGCATGGGGCTGGCAAAATCATTTCAAACAAATTGCTGCATAAATCGCGGCTGCAAGAGAATACGAATGCTTTGATGCAGACTTCTTGCAAAGGGACCAGCTACAGTGTTGCCTTCATAGGAGCAAAATGTGGAAAGTGTAGTTTGTAGTGGAAAATGTTGCTTATGTCTATTTACTGTAGTCAGATTTGAATATTGATGGCAATAATTTTAAGCTGATAACTGACAGCAGATTTGAAGTGTGAAAAGAATGAAGATATATTTCCATAATGCAATGCTGGACACGTCAAGAGTGCTGCGGCGTGAAACTGGACTACGCATAGCTGTGACTCCTGTTTCAAAGAAAATTAACACAAAACTTTAAATATAATTTCTATAGGTCAGTAACATTGGAGTCCTGTGTAGTTCTAACAGGGGGTATCTCTGATGAGGCAAAGAAAGAATAGAACTACTGTTCCCTCCATGCATGTCCCACAAGGCAACACATCTGAGGTTGTGCATGAGGCTGACAACCTCATCATGTCAAACAAATAGCTACAACAACCTCTGCTGCAAGAGCATGTGAATGCTTAGTGGGAAATGAGGATGAATAACACTGGACATTTTTCTGACCTCGCAGTAATTTTTTTTATTTTTAACGCCCGCTAATTAGGCGATATGGAAATGAGGATGAATAACACTGGACATTTTTTCTGACCTCGCAGTAATAATGATCCTGTATCACCCGGTCGCCAGAGCGGTGTTGTAACCACTACGCTAGCGCGGCTCCCACCTCGCAGTAATAATGTTTAATATGTGGAGCGCAGAAGGGAAGATGATGTTTTCCGTTATATTATGCTGGATAATACGGGACATAAAAAATACCACAGTCAACTGCATTGTTGCGAATCTCATGTTTCAAGAATTATTAATGCTGAACTGGTACATAATTTATGAGAGCCAGTAACATCACCCATTCATATCTCTACAGTTGACAGGCCTTCAAAAGCTTCAGCATGCCGTCATCCTATTCTGAGCCATCAGTTTACGATCTGTCCATGCCTTTTTTAACAATCCCTCTAATATCTGTCTCCCATTCCCTCTTCCATGTGTTTTTAAGTCATGCTATAGTTCTGGAGCTGTGGTAGCACAGTGGTTAGTGCACTGGCTTCCTAGCTTAGTGGTCCATGGTTCAATCCCCAGTTGAGGTGGGAATTTTTAGACCGCAAACGGCTCTGGGGTTGACCCAGCCTCATGAATTGGGTACCACAGCAACTCTGGGAAGGTTAAGGCGGCCAGCGTGATGCTGACCATATCACCACTTGTGTGCCGATGGCCAAGAAAATATGGGCCTAACACCATATTCCCAATATGCCTCAATGGGCGTGTAACGGGATCCTTTACCTTTTAAAGTTCTTTTACCTCTGGGACACCAGAACAAGGACTGCCGTCAGCAATTTGATGTGTAAATAGTTGTAACAACCAAACTACAAGCTCTTTTATATTTGGACACCCCCTCTAATATATAGTTGTAACAACCAAACTACAATCTCTTATATTTGGACATCCCCCCTCTAATATTACCGACAGACCCTATGTCTTGGTTGTACAGAGCTCGCCTCACCAAAATTTTATAATTTAAAAAAAAAAAAAAAAGGACTGCCTTGTAATGCTGTAAACTAGTTTCTTTAAAGTATATTTTGTCCAAAGTCAGTGTGTGTTCCTCACCTCTGGTTCTACTAGTAATCTTGCCTTCTTTCCATTTGTTCCACACAGTGTTTTTTTGTCATACTATTTCAATCCTTCTATTCCTCACAATCAACCAGTTAAATAAAATTATGACTGAATGTTTTTTTTTTAAACTTAATTGCACGAATAATTTATTGTTAAAATTTTTTTATTTCATTATTAAACACTTAATGTTTTATATAATTATCACGCAAAATAGTTTGGATAAAGAAAATTTACTAGTTACGTCACTTTTCCTAGCAACCTATTGTTAATGTCATCATTATGCAAAAATAATTTCACAGGAGTTGATCGTTTGTGGGTACAGGAATGTCCTACTTAAGGGGTTAACTAAGTATTTAAGAGAAAATAATCTTTACTGTAACATTTTTGTACCTGACAGTTTTAAATACTCTGTAAATAATTATGGAGATAGATGTCAATATGAATTTGACACGAGACATTTAAATGTAAGTAGGTGCTGCTACTTTACCTTGCAGATGTGGATGTATACCATTCATTGTCAGTGTAAAATTCTTCAGATAGATGTAGAATTTGTGGTAGGAACATTTCTTTGTCAATGTAAAATTTCATATAGTGGTAGGTATCACTTATCAATGTAATGTCTATGGTAAGGACATGCCTTAATGTAAAATTTGAGCAACATCAAATGAACGTGTTTATGAAATTATGTTTTTCTATATATCTAGAAATTTGTAGATTTGATAATGGGCACTGTTATTAACTCAATAGTATCTTTCTGAAGTGAAACATTAAATATTAGTCTTGCGTTGGTAATGAGATGTTGTTATCTTGTTTGCTTTTCAAATATATTGTAGTTCCATTTGACAGAATTGGATAATTTTTTGTGTGGAAGCTTGGTTGGAGTAAATTATTTAATATCGCCTGTGCTCATGTGTGTGTAAGTTTTCCCCTTTTCTAACCCACTTCAATATTTAGTTCCTTTCTACGCTCACATTTCTTTTAATAATTTGTAAAATATTGGAAAAGAAGAGTTTTGTGTATCTTTGGTCTTCACAGGTTGTGTGTATTAAAAATAAAAATATATATATATATATATATCCCAACTAACATAATTACTGATGTATGTTACATCGGTCGGTCTCACTCAAAATAGTAAGTTGCACAGTATGCAACTTTATAACATAATTCTCGGCGTGTGTACGTTGGTCACAGCTGAGGAATGCAACCATGTTGAAAAATTGTACTGCTTCCATTATATATACTCTCCCGAAAATAGTTACAATCAACAAAGAAAAGCGTTCAAATGACAGTGTTCATGAACAGTTTGATTACACTGTATAATGGAAAGAAACCAAAAACACTCTAAGACTGTACTTCTATCTGCTCATCCGGGAACGGAAACAGCACACTATAATTAAAAACCCGTCAAGTTTGACGGGTTATTGCTAGTATATATATATATATATATATATATATATATATATATATATATATATATATATATATATATATATATATATATATATATATATATATATATATATATATATATATATATATATATATATATATATATGTATATATATATACTACACTTCACTGATCTAGTCCTAATTCATAACGTACTACTAATAGAGAATAGTCAAAAGAATTACACCAAGGCTGTAAGGAATGACTGAAGCTAACTGTAGAGTCAAGCCTTGTCGTAGTAGTTTATGTGGCAGTAGACTACATGATTAGGTAGCCAGCCTCATGCACCACCTCATATTAGTTGTCTTGTACGACAACCTGAGGGAACAGTAGTCGTGTTATTTTTGTGTCCCATGAGAGACAACCCCCCCCCCCCCAGGAATTACACAAGGTGGTTGCCTTTTGGTTGTTCAGCGAATAAACTTTTAGCACTTTCATTTTACATGTGATAATTTATTCTTTTGTAAAAAAAGTGTGTTTTAAGGACCATCTTCGTTGCACACGGGCAACTTCATTGGTGTTTCGATCTCCTCCCTTAGATCACACAAGGAGGATCTCAACACAGTGCACGAACTCCCAAGCACCAGCAAGAATCCCAGTGTGTTTATACAGGAATCACACATTCTGTAAATATTTTTGTGGTGGGTAGATTACCTAATTTTTAAACTTTGCCAAAGCAGCAGCCATAAGTCTTGTTATTTTTGTGTCCCATAAAAGACAAAATAAATTTGGCGAATCTGAGCACTCTTCTTTTCTCATGTTCACTAATGAGGACTTATTGCACAGAAATTTCTAAATACTTTTATTACTTAATCTGTACAAAGCACAATGCAAACTTTGAATAATATTAAATAAAAAAACACCCAACAAAATAGGAAGGGGAGAATGATCAATTTCATATTGACAATAATTATTCAACTGGATTTTTCAGTCACACTTCTTCAGTAATACACCTATTAGGATGAAACGTAATCTGCTGTGACAATGCTGTCAATTTTAGGACATTAAAGCACAAGTCAGAGAAACAGCATGTAGATTGAGACAACAATCTATTGATGTGACTTCCCAAAACTATGTGCAAGCAGACACTAGTGAGCCAATCACTTCACTAAAAATAATGAATAAAAAGAAAAATACAGACAATCTTGACACATGCATATATTTCATGTTTCTACTATAAATTCGTATAGTTCACACCTCAGTTTTTCTACTATATGCTGAAACAGTCCACAGGCTTTAGTCTTGCTATAAAATGTTATATGTTTTTTTGTATGTAGAAATAATTCAGACATAATTTTTGCAAAAACCTTTAGTTTTTAGCTGTTTAACCTCCCTTATGTTATCCCACTTTTTCTCTCCCCTTTTCACCCCAACTAGTATATCAGTCAGGTGACTTAGATATTTCTGCCACTAATGAATAAGAGTTCACAGACTGCTTTTCTTCCTCCATAAAAAAGCACAATTCATACACCTCAATAGTTAAATGATGCAACCTGTGTCGAAAATTATGTTTTCGCCATGCTCTAGATATTCCCATCAACATCTATTTAAAATTTGCATCAAATTTTATCACTGTTTGGTTTAATTAACATTGTACCACTGCTGTGATACCCTTGTGTGCTGTCAATATTTCTGTTACTTCTTAAACAAGATAAATGCACATGTTGTGACACAATATCACAACTATTTTTCAACTTACTGCACACAACTGTAACATGAAAGTCAGCATTAAGGCACGTAATGTGATACCTAAATATCTGGAAAGACTGGAAGTACAATGTATATTATGAAGCATATAAAAAACATGAGGTGTCTGACCACTATCTAAAACTAGTTTTAATATTCTAAAGTAGCAAAGGAACAGCCTACTATATTCATCAAATGTATGAAGAGATTTAAGAGATGGAGCAGTCATGTATTAATGAATAAGAGAAAGGCAGACAATAAACAGCCTTTATTTATGCATGAATAAGAGAAAGATAGGCAAGATAAATAGCCTTTATTAATGCATTAATAACAGAAAGACAGACAAGAAACAGCCTCAGTGAAGGGCCTAAGAGAGAGAGCTAAACATTGAGGAACAGGGATATTTAAAAGCAAAATGGAAGAATTTAGACAGAATTGTTGTTTCTACCTTACATGTCTCCAGATAAGACAAGGCCTGGTGATTATGAAAATACATGACAGTAAGCACACTATCATCATCATTTCCTTTTTGTTTCGTACAAAACATCGAGCCACCACTGTAGCTGGTTCCCTCACATGGGGTTGACAACCTCATCATACAGAAACCACTGCAGCAACAGCATATGATTACTTAGTGCAGGCACACTACAGCAGCCTTCAAATCATGAAGTTTATAACAGGTAAGGATTCTTTATGATAATATATGTACAGCTTATGGTGACCAAACAAACAATAGGAGCTCTAATGAAGCAGAAAATTATTGAGAAAATATTATACCATGTTAATATTGCACAATCCAACACTAATGATCCTCAAATCACAAATTTTTAGTCATAAACACAAGAATATAACTGTATAAGAAATCACTAAATAATGTAAAACCTCTTATGAACGGACTAACAGGGTGAGTGAGTGATCCGATAATAAAAATATATTCTTTCTCAGATGGATAGGACAGAGACACACTGAGGAAACCTGCCGATAGCATTACCAGGCAGTCCTTATTCTGGAATCCCCAGGGTAAGAGAGGTACAGGGCGGCCAAGGAATACATGGAGAAGAATACTGAAGACAAACGTGAAGGGCATGAAAAACACCTTGAGCTGGTGGCACCGGACTGGAAGACTTTCCATAAGGTTGTTGAAGGCCTTTGCTTCTTGGGGAACTAAAGGGTAATGATGATGAATGAAATATAATTGTATAGCCTAAAATGTCACCAAATAAGTACAGTACTGTTTAAATAACACCAATGCATACAAATGATACACAAATATAATCAATCTTGTAGTGAATATTAAAAAATAATTAGGGTGATAAACCTGTCTTGTTACTCTAACATAATTTTCAAAAATAAGGTTTAAAAATAGTTCCATTTAATCTGGAGATGATGATTTGGTTGTGTCATGATCGTATAATGGGGAGCTGTACAGACTTCTAATTTGACATATTGCAATTGCGGACCAAAATTCCGGCACCATTTTTTGTCTGTTATTTCCTGAATCCGTTCATAAGCAGTCCGTTCATAAAAGGTTGTACAGTATAACATTAAAAATAACTGAGCAAAGGTTGATATTTTGTTAAAAACACAAGGCAAAGAAAACATGCATTACTTATTTTTTTCTCTTTTTAGAACTTATATAAACATTGATAAAGACACAATGTCTAACTTAAATGTCAGCTTCATTCAAACAATAAATTTGTACTTCAGTAAACCTCTTTAAATAAGATATTTGAGTTTTCTTATATTAGAACAAGCTGACACACATATTTTGGAGCTAGTTATGTGACTGAATAAAAAAAACAAGATCACTGGATGTCACTTTACAGAACAATGTAAAGAATATCAGAAGCAGTTAAGTGTTTGATAAGGATATCCTGAAAGGGGCCAAAATTCTACAGGTAAAAAAAAAAAAACCGAAAAATAAAAAAACAGTTCCTTGTAACTGACATGTTTTGGTGGGCAACTAAAAACTCAGTGTGCAAACTGGCAAAAACTAATAGAAAGAGAAATTTAAGTTAAATACTGGAACATCTAAGCCCATGGAGTGACAACAAAAAAACTGATAAGAGAACATCACAGATTGAATACTGAAAAGGCACGTCAATGCTATATGGCACAGCACGAGAAGGAAAGGAAACCATTTAATTAATCATCATAATTTTTTTAGATATAATTTAAAAAATAGTTAGAACTATATATATATATGATGGGCACAAAGCAGTGCTGGAATACAGGAGACTGATGACATAAATGTAACTAGCTAAAATGTAATTACATTCTGACTACTGCAGAACCTTTATTACAGGGATCAGCAACCGGTCAATTGAGATCTTAGGGGGAAAAAAAAGAAAGAATTTTTAAGCTGGGAAAATTTTGGACTAGGCCTCTCTCAAAAGAATTATAAAGGCTAATGTCCCTAGGATTCAAGTTGCAAGGCAGCCATTACTTTTGTCAAAAAGGTAATGCTGAGAGATATTTTAAAAGTTGTCATTATACAATGCTAATTTTGCACCTAAATCTGCAGACATGAGTTGTCAAGGTAGATATTTAAAGAGCTCAGTCCGTCAAAAGTAGATTTCTGCTCATACGATTACAAGTTTACTCACTGTAAACAAACAACCATACATAACATTTTATTACAACCTTTAAATGCCACAAAGACAAATAAGTTTTCTGTCAAACATGGATTTTTAAAAAAAATTCCTATTTGTGATGTAACAAAGTTCTTTTCCTCTGTAAAATTTCTTACATCTACAGAACAGTGACCAAATTAAATTATTTTTACTTTAATAATCTAGTCAATAATTCTCCTCCTGAGTTTGTTTTTTTGCTCATTTAAATATTCTCTCTCCGCTATTCTCGTTACATTCTTTATGTTGTATGCACTTGGAGCAACATACTTGTAAAGGGGACTAGTGCAGCACAAAGAGAACAGACATCAATTTTAATTATAAAACACAGTTATGACACTGGACGGTGCTGGAATGCATTATGTTGGGCCACATTTATCTATACTATTTAACAATGCAATACTGCACTGTAATGCTGCACTGTATACAAGATAACAGAGGTAAATTAGGCTGAATTCCACTGGAGCATAAGGAGAAAGATATATCTATTTGTGCATAAAGACTGACATTTTGGGCAGACAAAAACAAAAGAAAGGAAAAACAGGAGATAAAGTTAGAGGCCAATGATCGAACTGGAGTGAGTTATATCTCTGCGTTATGTGGCTCCAGGCATGCCAAGGACTAATAATATGTCCAGCATTGTAATAATAATAACAGCAAGCAGTTAGCTAACAGACATCTAGTAACAACATTTTTTAATCATTCAATTATATTTTTAATCAATGTTCTTTAGGCCTACTGATATTGACACCAGTGGCGGTTTTAGGCATAGGCAGCCTAGGCTTTAATGGGACTCATGCATCAATATATGCTTGTCGATACAAAAGAAATTTATTGAAAAAGGACCTAGCCTCGTACAACTTAAAACTACCACTGCTATACACCTTCACACCACAAAATTATTAATTAAACATAATTACACAATAAATCAGTGATTTTCTTACGTAAAGAACATTATTAATGATTAAACATAAATAATTCTTCATTCTCAGCATTCTGAACTAAAGTACCAAACAAAATTAATTCTGGTCCACATTATTTCAACATCAGAATAAAAGAAAAGCAGACACAACTCTCTTATTTTCACATCCATTACATCAAATAATTCTTTAATATTGTCATGTTCTTGAAATTTGCTTGCTCTTCTGTGTCTGAAATGCTGAACTAAAGTATAGGCCCACTGTTTGAGAGACCCTGAGGAATGTGCAGGCAGGCTCTGAAGGCGGATCTTCACTTGACGTTTAATTTGTGTTCTTCAAAGTATTACTGTAGAGTTTGAAGTTGCACTGCGCTGAATTGGTATAACTATTCGGCGTTTGTATTCATTATGCCTAAGATGTTCGGATCAGGTATGAAGAGCATTTTCATTGCAGTGACAGTTCATCCCGTTTTTTTTAAATATTGTCATTATTGATAGCTTCATATTTCTTTTCCAGGTTGTTAACTTTGTATAATAATGAAGATGGCTGTATCACTCACAAGAAGCTTGCGATAAAACACATTCACTCACAATTTAAATCCAAATAACAATTATTCTATAGGCCTAGGTTAGGGCGATCCTTTTCGAGGAAACTTTAGCTCACATTATATATTCGCAGCTCACGACGCCCTTCTTCTTGCGTAGTAGCCAAGGCAAGCACAAATACCAAGAATGCCAATAATAAGGCCTACAACTAAGGCTATGGCATCGCCGGCATCAAAAGCTTCCACTCCTGGGACCAGGAGGGCGACAATTAGGATTACATAAACTAGAATCTCAACGTCCGCCTTCATTTTCTTTAATCACGCAGCATGTGATACGTCACATGACTATTAGGGGAAGTAAAAAGCAAAATATAGCAAACGTAGTTTTACGGTAAAATTAAATTGATACAACTCGTTGCCGAAATAACGTTACTGCGAAAGGTGATAGAGGTAGTGCTTTTAATTATAACCCATCAGAGGTTGAACGGGATATTTTTCTTCGTTAATTAAAAAAAAAAAATGACGCTGCTCAATGCATGGAGGAAATAGTACGCTGGGATGCCCTAAAAGCATCAATTGATAACAGTAGTATATACTAGCCGGTGGTACCACCCTGGGAGCTCAAGAGGGCAGATACAGACTATCACCTGGCAGGCATAACTAATAAAGCAGCTGATGTGGAAACTATCAAAAACAAAGCCAGGACATATACTCAACAAATATCAAAGGACATTTTTTGTTTAAAAACAAAGTAATGGCCAAAGCTACATTCAACAACATGAAACATATACTGACATCCAAACAGTTATCTCACAAATTAAAACTGAGAATCATAAAGTGTTATATATATTCTGCATTTCTGTATGGTGCAGAAACATGGACGATGAATAAGCATTTGGAAGAAAGAATTGAGGCTCTTGAAATGTGGATATATAGAAGAATGGGGCGTATCTCATGAAAAGAGATGAAAACAAATAAGGAGGTCCTAGAAAATCTAGGTATGAAAAGAGAACTAATGAGAGAGGTCAAAGTTCGGCAGCTAAAATACTTTGGCCACATAAAAAGGCATAACACCTTGCAGAAGACCATAACAGAAGGGAGAGTTGAAGGCAAACGTGCAAGGGGAAGACAGCGCAATAAGTGGGAAGATAACATCAAGAGATGGACAGGAAAGAGTCTATCAGAGTGCACCACCAAGACAAGAGACAGAAGACGTTGGAGATCCATTACAGCCAACCTTCGTTGTGGAGATGGCAACTGATGATGATGATGATCCCGTTCAACCCTTGATAGGCTTTAGGACATAAACTGTAATAAATTCAAGAAAATAAAATCAGATTTTCCGATATCTAAATATAGTATCTTCTTTCCCCCCGTCATTCAGTCTTAATAGAGTAAATCAAAACCAAAACGGTGTGAATGTTTTGAGATTACATCAAATCCACCAATTATCTACCATCATTCGTACGAACACCCAATCAGACTACCCCATATCCTCACGCCATCATTGATCCTTATATGATCATTTTAGTTCTTGTTAAATACTGTTTTACTATATTGTGCAACTCTCTATCTATCCTCAACACCTGTTCCATATTTATGGGTGAAATAACTAGCAATAACCCGTCAAAATTGACAGGTTTTTAATTGCAGCCATCTTATCATTTTGATCCATAATAATGTCTGCAATACTTTAAATTAAAATTTTGTCTTGAAGAAACAATCAAAAACTTACCTTTTAATGTTATTTTTAAGAAAATGATGAGTTAAATCTGTTTCCCGAATGAAACTGGACAGAGGAGTATCTTGATTGTCTGTTGATTTAATCTGCATCTCCGCACCTTCCTGTCTCCAGTTCATGTACTGTTTATCAATTGTGTTGTTGGCTTATTTCCATAATCAAACTGTTCATGCACACCGTCATTTGCGCACTTTTCTATTTTCGGGAGAGTACATATAAGGGAAACAATACAATTATTGTCTAACTTTCAACCACAGTTGCACCCCTTAGCTGTGGTTGAAAGTTAATGTACTCTCTCGAAAATAGAAAAGTGCGCAAATGACGGTGTGCAAAGTGTGACCGACCGACCTAAGTACCTTACGGCGGGAATTATGGTATTGGATTGCATGTCTGTAAATAATCAAATATTGGTTTTCTCTGTTGTTCATACTTCCTACATTTTAGTAGGAAATGCTCTATATTATTTTTTGCGCGTTTGAATGAACTAAAATGTATCTCCACTGGTAAAGGTTCTTTTTAGAATAGTAAATTATATGGTCACTGAACATAATTTTTAGCAACTCCCGTAGAGTGCTCCTCTCCAGTGATGTCTGGATGACTTACCGTACTTGCTTACTTAGTCATTCCTCTTCTACCATGAGGTGTAGAGGTTTGGAAGGGAGAGTGCCATACTATCCTGTCGGCTGTCTTCCTCCTGGCCTGGTTCCATTCTAGTCCTTGGTTCTTTCAGAGATTGTCTAATGTCTGGGTCGTCCTGGAGGTCTGAATCCCTGGCTCTTAGTTTCCCATACTTATCGTGGTAGCCGATCTTCTCTCATTCTGCAGACATAGCCAAACCATCTAAGTTGGGACTGTTCTACTTGGGTCTGCAGGGGTTGGGTTTTTATGCCATGGCGTATCGTCTAGTTGCGGACCTTGTCTCTTTGTGTTCCTTCAACTACCTTCCTCAGATACCTCATTTCTAAGGTTAAAGGACCGCCCTCCTCTTTTTTTTCAACCGGGCTTGGGACTGGCCTAGGCGGAGTTTATCTGGATGACTTAAGAGTAATACTCCACACATTATGTCAGTGATTCATAAAAGTGGATCCCATCTCAGTGCAACATCCCTGGCAATGAAGATGCTCACAGACTGGCAAAGAATGGAGAAAAGGAACCTCAAACTAATACAAGCGATACATTTAAAGGGGCCAAGAGTTTTATCAGGAGTAGATACAGGAACACGTTGGAAGCAGAGCTGAACAAAGTACTTATGGCATCATAGTCCAATGTAGCATGATGTAAACACAATGCCTTGTTATGGTAGAATGAAAGGAAATATTGTCAACCAATCAAAAGCCGCGAAGCTCGCATGTAGACGAACCGGGTTTTACAATGTCGTTCTGCAAGAGCCCAGAGTCCGCTGGGAGGACAACATTAGACAATCTTTGAAGGATCGAGGACTAGAATGGAACCAGGCCAGGAAGAAGACAGCCGATAGGATAGTCTAGCGCTCTCTCTTCCGAACCTCTACACCTCACGGTAGAAGGGGAACGACTAAGTAAGTAAGTTCTGCAAGAGGAAAGGAAAGTGTTTGAATAAAATGGATTCGTGTGTCGTACAAGGAAATAGAGAGACAGAAAGTAATACCAGTGATTTCGTTTTTTGAGGGATATGACCAGCAATATTCATTCCAAAGGAATAGTTGCTGTGTGCATTACTTTAGGAGATAATTGAAAGTAAAGGTGCCAGCATGATGAAAACTGCTGTGTTGATTGTCTTAAAAAATTTGATATAAATCGAAGTCGGAAACAATTATGGAAAACTTTATATAAAAGGAAAGCAGAAGTTATGGAAAGTAAAAGGAGATATACATAAAAGTCATGGATAACAGGGTTGAGAAGCATGAAGATTTCGGGACCCAGCTAACATAAACTTGCTCGAGTCTGCAAAAAATACTTACTTACTTAGTCGTTCCCCTTCTACCGTGAGGTGTAGAGGTTTGGAAGAGAGAGCGCCAGACCATTCTATCAGCTGTCTTCTTCCTGGCCTGGTTCCATTCTAGTCCTCGGTCCTTCAAAGATTGTCTAATGTTGTCCTCCCAGCGGACTCTGGGTCGTCCTGGAGGTCTGGATCCCTGGCTCTTTGTTTCCCATGCTTGTCGTGGTAGCCGATCTCTCTGCAAACTGTGACACCGCATTGCTCCCCGATAAGCCCGCTCTCGCACTATATAATGGCAAACAGCAGAAATCTAACAATATCCTATATATAAAATCCCAGTTTTTTCTGTCAGTGCGTAACGCTAAGGGATGCAACTTTGGTTGAAAGTTCGACATTAATTGTATTGTTTCCCTTATATGTACTCTCCCGAAAATAGTAGCACTTACCAAAGAAGAATGCGCAAATGACGGTGTGCACAAAAATATATTTATAGAATGTGTGATCCTGTATACACTTATTGGGATCCTCGCTGCTGCTACGTAGTTCGTGTACTGTGGTTTTTTAAAATACTTTTGAATAAGTAAAATTGCCGTTAGGTATTGGTGTTTTTTAATTTAATTCCCGTCTTATGACGGGCTTTTACACTAGTTATATAATAATCTTCAAAAACAAATAAACAAAGTATATAAATGGATGAGTAAATGGGGATTTCACTTAAATGCGAATAAGACAGTAGGAATAATCTTCAGTAAAGGTAGGATTGTTAAGAATAAGATAATTGACATAAACTTACAGAGGCAACAAATTAGTACAGTCCTTCTTCTTCTTCTTTGTACACTCTCAAACGTCAACTTGAATGTTCTCAAAGAAAGCAGTAGTTAAGTTGAGGCTATTTAAATCCCAGAAAAGCTTTTCCACGAAAGGAACTGGCGTTGGCCATATGCGCTTTCTCTGTACCGCATATAAGGGGCAACTTTGAAGCAGATATTCAGCAATCATTTTATCAGTGCCACAGTTACACTGATCGGTAGTTCTTATTTTTAGCTTGTTGAATAGATGGTATCTCAATCTGTTGTGGCCAGTGCGGAGTAGTACAGTCCAAACCACACGATACCTAGGAAAGATACTAGACCAACAAATGAACTGGAACAAACACATACATAGACTAGTAGAGCCTTGTAGAGGACTAACTAACATGCAACGATCATGGATGGGGTGCAAGCACTAAGACAATGATCACATTTTATAAATCTTTCATTAGAGGAAA
This sequence comes from Oreohelix idahoensis, assembly GCA_024509875.1. NCBI lineage: Eukaryota > Metazoa > Mollusca > Gastropoda > Stylommatophora > Oreohelicidae > Oreohelix > Oreohelix idahoensis. Next base: position 61,178 of record JAMPIV010000580.1, read on the forward strand.
AATTGATTATGGAAACATATTATATGACTCTGAAGCACATAGTCACAAGATCAAATTAGATAGAATTCAGCACCAAGCATTATGTACAATTGCAGGTGCAATCAGATCAACATCGAGGTGTGCTCTGGAGGTGGCCTTAGGAGTCCTCCCTTTGAAACTTTGGAGAAAGAAACTAAGACTAAATTATATGATCAAAATTAGGTTGGACAAGACTCATCCAGCTTTTCCAGCATTTGCTAGATATCAATTAACAACTCAGAACAGGTTCATGAATGTCAGTAGATACCCGACATTGGAAATGCATGAAGGAACTAGTACAATTGGATACCCTAAATGCATCAATTAATAACAGTAGTATATACAAGCCGGTGGTACCACTATGGGAGCTCAAGAAACCAGATACAGACTACCACTTGGCAGACATAATTAACAAAACAACTGATATGGCAACTATCAAAAACAAAGCCAGGAAATATATTCAATAAATATCAAAGGACAGTATTACAGTGTATACAGATGGATCTAAGGGAAACGATAATAAATTGGGGATAGGAATTTATATTCTCATGTGCCAAATAGTGAAAGGATATTGTATACCGATAATACATGTATTTTCACGGCAGAGATGGTTGCAATTCTGAAAGCACCGGAAATCTTCTATAACAACCCTCCTCATAAATTAACAATATTAACAGACTCACTTTCAGCTATTCAAGATATAAGAAACTTACGAAAATGCAGTAGACCAGCTATAGCAGAAGAGATATTACTGTCAAATACTTACCTATGCTCCACATGATGTTCCGTACTAATAGCTTGGATACCTTCACATGTCGGCATAGAAGGAAATGAAAAGGCAGATAAAGAAGCCAAGATAAGTAGAAATAATAGAAACCAAATAAATGTGGGGATGAGTAAAGCCGAGATCAAAAGCTTAATTAAAAGAATAATTACTGACGAATCAACAGCAGAGTGGGATGGAAGCCTGAAGGGCAGACATGCATATAAATTGTTCAAGACTCCAACGAGAACGTGTCAGGTATCTAGAGAACAAAACATTCCTACCATTAAGAAACTTCTTACACTGCAAACAGGAATGGGATATTTTAGAATTGAAGAATCTTACTGTGCAGAGTGTTTAGAAAAAAAATTACATAGAGCATTTCCTACTAAAATTTAGGAAGTATGAACAACAGAGAAAACTAATATTAGATTATTTACAGGCATGCAATTCATCCATAAATGTGGAACAGGTGTTGAGAATAGATAGACCTAGAGAATTGCGCAATACAGTAAAACAGTATATAACAAGAACTAAAATTAATATATAATGATCGATGATGGTGTGAGAATATGGGGTACTCGTGTGGATGATGGCAGATAGTTGGTGGATTTGATGTAATCTCGGACAATTCCAGGCTTTCTCACCCCCTTGTTAACAGCAAGACAGTTGTGAGAGAGTTTACTTCATTTGTTTTTGTTTGTCTCTTTCTTGTTTGTATTAGTTTGTTTTTAATTTTTATTGCTTGTTTGTTTCTTGAAAAGGGGCTGTCACACACAAATTGATTCACACAATTTTGGTTTTGATTTACTATATTTGGACTGAGTGGAGGGCAGAAGATACTGTATTTGGATATCGGAAATCTGATTTTATTGTCTTGACTTTATTACACTATATGTCCTAATTGTAATTCATCAGGGGTTGAACAGGAAACTGTGTTTAAAAAAAAAAAAGTGCCATTACCTAGTTTAGTGTAAGACAGATTTGTAGACAATCAGAGAGTATAAAGAAACAATACAGGAAGTTTTTGTAAATCAAGAGAAAGCCTATAACAGAGCAGACAGGAATAGACTTGGCATTTAGAAGACCCGGTCTTTCACTCATAATATTTAAACTGGCACTCATAATTTTAAAACGTTCATATTTGCAAAATTGTGTTCCACAAATTGCATCAGATGGGGGGGGGGGGGAATTTCCGTCCCTCTCTCCTCTCCTTGTTTTTTCAAATACAGACTGTGATATTGTTTTAGATCTGAAATGCAGGGCACGTGCTACTTGCATCAGCAATTTTTTAAAATTTGGTAACACAAAATTTAGGCACAATGTTAAAAATAAACTAGTACTAGCATTTTGAAACATTCAATGTTTTAAATTTTGAAAATTGCGTGATACTAATTTATCGGCAAAACTTATTTTCAAAATCTTTTAGTAGTCCAATTTCATATTATATAGACCGCTACATTTCTAGTAATTTTCACATATGTCCTGAATGAATGAGAGAATGACTTGAAATTTGCGCAGAGAGCAGCCTAGAAGAAATCGCATTAACAAATTATTTTCAGCAAGGGTTTTCTCACTAGTCGGGACAGGCATTGGGACTGACAGCTTCTGCATAGGCGAGAACTACTGTCATCAACAGAGAGAGAGAGAGAAAGGGTTTCCCTACTCCTCTCGATATATAACTTGTAATCCAGACCACTGTGCATCCACGTATGTCACGAGGTGTCCCAAAACTTTGGTGGTTCTAAAAACATCTAAGTATTTCACCATATCATGCCATCCGTGCTCCTTGGCAATCAGCCATAAGTAACCAGCAGTACTCCGAGCATTAGCCAGATAGTTTATCAATTCTGTTCAATTTTTTCCCAAGTCATGTTGTCAAGAGTTGTCCAGTAGCTTCGGAAGTTCCAAAATGGATGGCTAATAGCATGAGTGAAAACCATCCATAGAAGCCTCAAATCTTCAGAAGCTGGTGCGGATCTACTTTTCTGGTCATCCAGGAATATGCAGCTATGAGAGAGCTGACAGACTAGCTTCGAGAGCACCCATAGTGGGTACATTGGATATGGATAAGGGAGAGATACTATGAACAATTAATTACCACCTGTTAGAGAACAACATTGCAATTACTGAATCAACAAAACTAAGACTGCTGGAATTAGGTATTAAACGTAAGACTATCAGGGAAGGACGTATAAGAGGATGCATCCACTGTGTATACAACTAGTGTGCTGCAGGAACAATTAGCATTCATATCCTTCGACACTTCCTGAGTGAGGCTGAGCACCCATGGGTTTGCCTGGACTGCAGTGGTGTTGATTCTGATCAACAATAACAGTAGCTTCTCTCTTCATCCTCCTCTATATCTTTTTCCGTTAATCTCTCCTGTTGTCATGACATGCTTCTTTGCCACCGATATTTTAACTTTACTGTATAACCTTCTGATAATTTCCATGTTTCACCTAGTGAACGCCTGAGTACAGTCTATAAAGCACAAGTATAGATTTATTTTCACTTCACAAGCTGCTTCTGTTCACCATCATTGCCATTCAGCAACATGTTGAGAATAGGCCTGCAATCTGCACTTCACAAGGCATAAGAAAAATGTGTTACATTACATAAGAACTTATTGAATGTCATAAGATTCTTCAGCCTATTTCCTAAAGTACGAAGCATTTAATGTGTCTAATGAAATAATATATACAAGGGGATTGACATAAGTCTTGGGCCTGACCATGAAGGACATGTCACAGAGAGCTGAAATTTTGTATAGTGTTTATTCCTTTTCAATATAGCCACCGTCTGAATTGACACACTTCTGCCATCTCTGCTTGACCTTGAAAAGACCTTGGGAGTAGAACACCCTATTTTTCAAACTAAACCAGTCATCACATGCCAGTATAACCTCTTCATCGCTGTCAAAATGATTTCCTTTTAGCTGTTTTTTAAGATTTGGGAATAGAAAAAAGTCTGATGGAGCCAAATCTGGAGAATATGGTGGGTGTGGAAGAATTTCAATATTCAAATCGTTGGCTGCTAGCTGCACAAGACGTGCTTTGTGAGAGGGCGCGTTGTCTTGAAGCAAAGGAAGATTTTGAGTGCGCGTTATCCCTCGTTTCCTGGTCACAACCTTTCTTAGTTTGGTGAGAAGATCTGCATAGTACTGTCCATTAACTGTGTTGCCACGAGGCAGATAATCTTTCAAAAGGACACCTTTGCCGTCCCAAAAAACAGTCAGCATCACTTTTCCTGCAGATTTCTGCGCTCTCGGCTTGACAGGTGTTGGGGAGCCCGGGGTTTTCCATTGCATGCTGGCAATTTTGGATTCGGGGTCATAATGGTGTACCCAAGTCTCATCTACTGTCACCATGGTCTCCAAAATTTTTTTTGACTGACACTTTTTGAGCAACTGTTGACAGCAATTTACCCTCATTTGCTTCTGTTCACGTGTCAACAGTCGCGGAACCCAGCGTGCACACACTTTTCTCATGTTCAGTCTGTTGTGTAAAATTCTATAAACTGTTCTTTCATTCAGTTTTACTCTACTAGCTATCTCCACAATTGTCATTTTTCGATCCTGGTCAATGATTTTCTTCACTCTTGTTGCATTTTCATCGTTGCACTCTGAGGCTGGTCTACCAGATCTTGGCAGATCAGCAACATTTGAGCGGCAGCACTTAAACTGTTGACACCAGTTTTTTACCGAAGTATATGAAGGACAAGAATCACGAAACACTGGTTCCATCTCCCTGTGTATTTCTGTAGGTGTTTTTCCCTGAAACATCAGAAATTTTATCACAGCTCTGGCCTCTATCTTTTCCATTGTTTTGTCAAATCTTTGGAGCAGCAGATCCGGTCAATAGGGTACAATGCGCAGTGCACCGTAGCGGGAAAACCCATTGAAGAAACAAACGCGTACTTCACACATTCAGTGCAAATATGATGAACTTTAAATGTGCCAAGTTTCATCTTCCTCCTGTGACTCCTTCATGGTCAGGCCCAAGACTTATGTCAATCCCCTTGTACGTTTACTGTCAGTTTTAGAAATATCACTGTAGAAAAAAAAAACTGCACCCATTTTGTGGCTCGGGTAAAACCAAAAACTCACTGGGATAGAAAAAAAAAAGTTAAAAGCAGAAGCAATAACAAAAAGTAATGGACATTATTAAAGGGTTAGACTCCAGAGCAGAGTGATTATCACTTACTGATTCTCAAAGTAATAGTTCAGGCATCTGTGCTTCTCTGAAAATGATGACCAATGGAGAGGTCATTTGTGAATGTTGCATAAGTAGATTCTTTGACTTTTGTAAATTTGGCAAATACAGAATTAATTAGAGACACTGAGGTCTGCAAGTAGTAAATAAATAAAAGAATACAGTATAAGTAAATAGCAAGCACTCAGAAAGAAGGAGGACACTAGGCAACAGAAATTGAGGAAGTGGAGGGGAACTGCGGTAAGACGTGGAATACAATGGATGGGTTTGAAAAAAAATCGAAAAAAGGTGATTCGTCTTACGAGGACAAAAGACAAAGAAAATAGTCTACGTTACGGCCACAAGGCCTTCGTCAGGAAAGGAAAGAAAGTGAAGGCTAGATAGGACACATAAAAACTTAATAAAATAATCAAATAAAACCTGGGTACTTCCCTGAAGGCAAGAACCGAAATTCTATCAAAATCGCTGTCTGTTGATGAGCGCGTGGCTGAACAGAAAGTCTTTCTGTTCAGCCACGCGCTCATCAACAGACAGCGATTTTGATAGAATTTCGGTTCTTGCCTTCAGGGAAGTACCCAGGTTTTATTTGATTATTTTATTCCAGCCTCGCAATGACATGTCATTGGGCCGAAGGGCTGAAAGCCTAAGTGCCGCTGGTTAAGAAAAAAAAAAAAAAAAAAAAAAAATTTGATTATTTTATTAAGTTTTTATGTGTCCTATCTAGTCTTCACTTTCTTTCCTTTCCTGACGAAGGCCTTGTGGCCGTAACGTAGACTATTTTCTTTGTCTTTTGTCCTCGTAAGACGAATCACCTTTTTTCGATTTTTTTTCAAACTCATCCATAGGCAACAGAAAATAGACTCACTGGGGATATTATTCGGGACCATCCAAATAGTCTCTCTGCGAGAGTGAACCATGAAAGGACACACAGCCAACTAAGCACACATTTTTTTAAAAAGTGCTGCATTGGTGGTGGTCATTTCCATACTATAAACAACTATGGAATATAGGACCTGGAAATGACCCAAAAATTTATATAACTTTTCTATTAGCAAGTATAAGCCAAATAACACACAAAGACTGAAATACTTGTTTCTGGTGGATCGTAGAGAAAGATGAACAACAAAAGATAGCATTGGTAGATTTAAGCCAGTGTTTCTTAACATTTTATAGGTCCTGCACCCCTTTACAGCATCTTAAGAAGCCTCGCATGCCTTTAAAGCATCTTAAGAAGTTTCGTACCCCTTTAAAGCATTTTAAGAAGCCATGCACCCTGTCGCATCATAAGAAGCTTCACACGCAATTATCTTCTAGCTCACAAAATATGCCAAAAATGAGAAAAAGAGATACAAGTATGTTTTGGGGAAAATGTTATTTACAGAATGTGACTAAGACTCAGTATTGAATTCACGTTGTTAATGTTATATTTTGTACAAATACATTTGAGTTTTGTGTATTATATAATGTTAATGATGATTCGCCTTCTAAAATAACTGGCATGTCTTGCACCCCCTGAAGGTAGGTCTCGAACCCCCAGGGTTCGAAGCAATGATCAAAGTTATGGATCGGTGAACACATAAATAATGAAGGAAACCTGAGGCCAGTGAGTAGCAAATCAATCAATCAGTTCCCTTTAGCTCCCCAAGGAGCACAAGCCTTCAACAAACACATGCCAAGTCTTCCTGTCAAGTGCCATCCACTCAAGTTCTTTCCACATTTTCCTCATCATTTTCACTTCTGACTCCAGTTCTCTTCTCAAATCTGGAGGTTTTTCTAGAAGAAAGGTCAGTCAATAACACAGACTCCTTTTGCTCATTCTGTGTTGCAACATGCGTCTACCCGCTAGGTGACCTTCTCCTGTCTTGGTTGGTTGAGTTTTATTTTCCTTAGTTGACCTGGCCATGCTTGTTGAAGTTTTTGTGGTTTAACATATTTTACAGGACTGGGGGACTGGCCCCATGCCCAACCCTCCTTTGTGTTTTGTGTTACTATTATCTGCTCCCCTTTCAGGCCCCGGTAATACAAGGGTGGTGAGTAGTAAATAAATAAGTAAAATGCTAATGGGAAAATAAACACCAGATAAATGAACTGCAAATAGGAAAGTTATATAGGTTACTGAGTCTCTAAATTTCTGGGTTGTGTCCAGGTTCTATATACCATAGTTGTGTATTTTGTGAAAATCTTCTTCTTTGATCCTTAGCTACTGGCTGTCAAAGCAGTCAGTGGCCATCACGCCTGGTGGCATCTTGTAAGGTAGCAACACACTGCTTCCACTTTGTTCGGTCTGAGGCCATCCTTTGTGCAGTGCCCCAGTTCTGGTTCATTCTTTGCATCTCAGCCTACACAGTTCTCCGCCAAGTTATTTTTGGTCAACCTATCTTTCGCTTTCCTTCAGGGGTCCATAGCATAGCTGTTATTGTCATGGCATCAGGATCTCTTCTGAGGACGTGGCCAACCCATTTCCAGCTATGATGGTGTGCATGACCTCTTGGTTGCTCTGAGTAAGTAGTTCTTGGTGGGTGATGGTATATTTTGTGAAAATGATCACTTGAAAAAAAAATTGTTTGTTACTTTTCTGTTGTTCAACATCTTTCATTATGTCTTACAAGTGCCTTCTATTTACCTATAATCTTTTATTTATTCATTTGCAAACTGAAAAAAATAACACGTGATGGTCCCGTGCTGAGGCAAGATTCTGTAGGAAAATTAACCCCAACATTAGCCTCCTATGGGAGCCGTAGCATAGTGGTTAGTGCACACGCTTCCTAGCTCAGTGGTCTATGGTTTGATCCCCAGATGAGGTGGGATTTTTTTAGGCCGCAAATGGCTCCTGGGTCGACCCAGCCCCAATTGGGTACCAGAGCAACTCTGGGAAGGTTAAGGCGGCCGGCGTGATGCTGACCACATCACCCCTAGTGTGCCGATGGTCAAGAAAATATGGGCCTAACACCATAAACCCAATATGCCTCAATGGGCGTGTAATGGGATCCTTAGCCTCCTATGCCACTGAAAATTAGGTTGAAATTTCATGAGCTATTGTTTATTATGTCTATCAAATTTTTAAGATGATTCATGAGCATCTAATTATATTTTTGTGTGCATCGATCTGGGCTGAAATAGAATTTAATTCAAAACAAAAGATAAAGATTCCTCACAACTTAACGTTCTACAACCTAACAGATAAAACTAGTTTTCTGATGTAAAAAATACAAAAGATAGTGAAGAAAGTATGAACAAAATAAAATAACACACGGTCAGTACCAAGAGATGATAAAATATGATCTGAGAAACAGCGATTTCACACACTACAAACAAAAACTGTTTTATTTAACATATTTTTATTCATGTACATCAATCATTCAAAGTGAAAAGGATAATGTGAAGAAAAATACATTCATTCATCGTTATTCAATATATGACTCAAATGAAAAAAAATTACTGGAGATACATTAAGCTGAAACTGAATGGGGCTCATAGATAATTGATACTTCAATAAAACTTACACAGGACAACAAAAAAAAAAAAGTGGTATGTCAATTTTGTAACGCATGCTTCAGGAAGACTCTTCATTAGTTAGAACAACAAGCAACAGACACAGAAAAATTTTGACAAAATACATGATAGAGCTAATAATACAAGATGCAGAAATATCAAAGAAACTGCACACACAATATATAGTGGTGTGGGTTAAAAAGGGAGGTTGGGAGTTGAAAAATACAACACGGTGTGGCAAAGTGCACCACCATTATAAGTAAGACATGGTACCTTTCCTGTAAAGGAAGTGTATGATGACACATGTTGGCAACAATGAGAAGAAAATGTTACATCCAAGTAATGAACTTTTCCAAAAGGTGTGACTCACTGGTTCCATATCTAAGGGAATAGATCGGAGCACTGATGTAGCTGTCCATGTGCAGTGAAGATTGTCCTTAAAACAAAAACCAAATCAATCCATAGACAGGTCGTGCTAATCACGTCTGCACTTTCGTGGTCTTATTTAACATGTAAAACTCTTAAATGGGACCCAAAAAAAATTGTACTACAAATTTTTTTCACCCACAGTAATGCTACTTTGCACATATTGTATACATGCATAAAAATAACAGGAAATATGCTTAAACAAATAATAAAGCACAGTGACATTTGAATTAACAGTTCATAATTCCAAAAACATTTAGCTTAGTACAGTTATTTAATATGACAGCTCTAGGTCAAGTCACTATTTAACCAACACTATTAATATTAAGTTCTGGAGAGATAGCACTTTGCTTGGCGAAAGTGTGTCACCTGGTTGAGCCTGTGGATCAAGGACTGATTCACAAAATTTAGAACTTTTGAGAAATGCCTTCAGTGTAAGCATAGGTATCAGTGAATTAAGATGCCAATGTACAACAAAGTTCAAACTTTGTGGAACTACTTAAGATGGTTTGGCCATATCTGCAGAATGGGAGAAGATCGGCTACCACGACAAGCATGGGAAACTAAGAGCCGGGGATCCAGACCTCCAGGACGACACAGAGTCCGCTGGTAGGACAACATTAGATAATCTATGAAGGACCCAGGACTAGAATGGAACCAGGACAGGAGGAAGACAGCCGATAGGATAGTATGGTGCTCTCTCTTCCAAACCTCTACACCTCACGTTAGAAGAGGAATGACTCAGTAAAGACTATTAAAGTTAGAGTTCAAACTATAAGTGGTCATACTTTTAACATACATACTTTCAGTAAAATACTGTAATTCTAGTGCCCAACTTGGATATGGACAAACATGTGTGCTAATGAGATCAGACTTAAATATTTTATAACACACAAGGTTTTGGTTGGTTGGTTTCTATGCCATCAGATCACATGTTACTGTTCAACACAGGGTGCAGTGAAGCTTTCTAGATCTGATGGAAGACAAGATGACTGAGGCTGTCATAAATGGGTGCTTGCGCAGGTTTGAAGTAGTTTGACAAGATCACAGATGTGGAACCGATGACAAGGGACCAAACAAGAACAAAAGATAAGAAGAAAACGGTAACAATGAGGAAACCTGTTGATAGCATTACAAGGCAGTGCTGATTCTGGCATCCCCCAGGATAAGAGAGACAGAAGTAGACCAAGAAACATATGGAGAAGAGAACAGAAGACAGAAATAAAAGGGATGAGGAGGATGTGGAAGGACCTTGAACTGACAGCATAGGTCAGGAGGACTTGACTAAAGTTTGTTGAAGTCTATGCACCTTATAGAGCTGAAGAGTAATGAATACAAGAAGAATGTAATAACAAAAAGAGAAACTCAGTTTTAACAAACTCTAACACATGACCAAGTGAACTGGATTTATCGATACAATATCTTGTTGGAAATTTGGCTGATGTAGTCGTCAACCATGGCAAGTCATATTTTTGATAGTATATTAGCTCTTACGTACACTACATCTACTTTTTTTTTTAGTTCTCTTTATTCTGATTTTTATTGCTGCAGTTGACATACCATTTTTATTTTTGGGTGTCCAACTTAAAGGGGGCTCGCTCCATTGAGCGATGTTATGGGATATTAGAAATAAGATGATGTCTTCCACTGTGTTCCATTTAAAAAAATACTCTTCTCACAATTGACATTTGAAATAAAGTAAGTATATTGCACATAAATCACACTCCAAATACATGTAATATACCACTCAAAAAAGCACAATCATCATGTTTGAAGTCTAAGCTGCATTAAAGATGTTTATGGACACAGTAGCCAAGTGAAACTTCTGATAAATTTATCGATACAATATCTTGTTGGAAATTTGGCTGATGTAGTCGTCAACCATGGCAAGTCATATTTTTGAGTTAGTTTTTCAGCCACTTTGTATTATTAGCTCTTACGTACACTGCATCTACTTTTTTTTTTAGTTCTCTTTATTCTGATTTTTATTGCTGCAGTTGACATACCATTTTTATTTTTGGGTGTCCAACTTAAAGGGGGCTCGCTCCATGGAGAGATGTTATGGGATATTAGAAATAAGAAACACAGGTCACAGAAATGTCTTCCACTGTGTTCCTTGTTTAAAAGGATTTTTTAAAATACTCTTCTCACAATTGACATTTGAAATAAATGTAAGTATATTGCACATAAATCACACTCCAAATACATCTATCTGATATACCACTCAACAACATGCACACTGGATCATCATGTTTGAAGTCTAAGCTGCATTAAAGATGTTGTATGGACAACAGTAGCCAAATTAAACTTCTGATAAAGTTAACTGACTCCAAAACCAAGCCCATGTTGATCATAACACAAAATATGAAGACAATGCCCATTGAAAAACTGGAACAACTAAGGGAGAACAGGTCTGTCTGGAGAACAAATCTGCAATTAGTTATTTCAAGCCCTTCTTTTCTGTGCCACCTGCTGAAATTATTTCCACATTTTCTTTATACTTCTTATGTATATTTCCAGGTCTCATCACTATGGCCTGAGGATTCCTGAACAAGGACTGCCTTATAATGCTATTAGCTTATTTCAACAATGTGTGTTCTATCTAATGTAGATTAAATTCTACCAAATGCATCCATTCTGCCTACATTCCTTGTCTTTCCGAGCGACCGCCCAAAGATACAATCCCAGCAAAAGAAAGACTGATTGTATGCGGAGACTTCAACAGCCACTCACAGAGCTGGGGCTATGATCACATGGACAGGAGAGGTGAGGAGCTTGAAAACTGGCAGGATGACAATGGGCTTATCCTGATTAACCAGCCAATCGACCCACCAACCTTTTACTCGAGATCATGGCACACCACCTCTACACCAGACCTGGCATTCCACTCACCCGGCCTGGAGTGGAACACCACACGCGTTGTAGGGAAACAACTTGGAGGCAGCGACCACCGGCCAGTCTTCCTAATTGTGGAAAATGAACTTGTCAAGGAGAGCAGCACTCTCTCTAGGTGGAACTACAAGAAGGCAGACTGGACAATGTACCAGCACCGTACTAGTATACTGGCTAGAGATCTGACTGTAAACAAAGACATCAATAAGCTAGTCGATGAATTCAGCAGATGCATATTACAGGCTGCTCGTGAAACAATACCTAGAGGGGCTCGTAAGCACTACAAACCATATTGGAATAGTGAACTAGAGCAGCTGCACAACGACGTGGAAACATCTCGAAAGCAGGCAGAGACCAGTCCTTGCCAAGAACACCATAATAACTACCAGCAATAAGGCCAAATTTCAAAGAAGTTGCAGGCCACAGGCGAAGAAGCTGGAAGGGAAAACAAGTCCTTGAACTTCGAAAGAGATACGAGGAAACTGTGGAAGCTGGTAAAAACAACTTAACGATGAAGGTACAGAGAGAAACCAAGGATTGCTCTGTACAAAGATGGAAACATCCTCATGGGAAAACAGGCAGCTGATCACTTTGCAGATGCTAAAGACAAAACATCGAAGGTAGCCCAGAGAAGCAACAGGAGACTCGTAGTACCAAACATCAAACAAAAAAAACTCAGAAGCATGAAGGATACTTTCAAGCAACTTTACAGAAAATGAGAAAGGCAAGTTGATGGAGTGCTCCAATGAAATGAAAACTGCAGCAAAAACATTCAGATCTTCAATATCTGTTGGACACAGGAAAGTTCCACAAAGGGAAGCAATCACAAGAAAAGACAGTATATTTAAAAGATGTACTGTCAGGAATAACAGCATTCTGAGTGCAGGCAAAAGACCTAAAAGAAGAGCAGCACTCTGCAAACATTTATGTTTGGAAAGAATTTCTGAAGAAAGAGAAATTGTAGTGATGTAAGTGGACAAATCCTTGAAAGCATACTGGGATAACAAGAAGCCGAGTACAACAGACTGGCCTCAAGAGGAAAATTCTACTGCGTCATGGCGTCCCTCAGGAGGGGTTCTGTCCCCCACAAAAATCTACCTGCTGAAACCACATGGAATGAAAATGGCAATGTACAGCTGATTGGAAGATGGTGCACAGAGAGCATGCAACAGTGGCCACCAAACTGCTACAAGGAGCTATATGAGCCTTAACCAATGGGCAAATAGATGGTGTGTCAGCATCAACACAGACAAGTGCAGCACTACGCTCTTCACCCTCTCTCCCAAACAAAAAGCTGGTGTCATCAAGATAAACGAAGAGCTCCTGAGAGAAGATAAACAATCTACCTTTACATTCGATGAGGCTCTGTACACAACAACTTGAGGAATAGCCTCTGAGAAAATAAAGAACCACATAAAGCTAACAATAGCAGGGCATAGACCACACCTGGAATATGGGTAGCTGCGTGGTGTCCAGCATCAAACCCCACACAAGAGCTAGATAAGGTGCAAAACCAACTTAGGGTCATCACGGGGCAATTAACATCTGGAGATGGAGAAAATGGGCAGATGCACTGAGAGAACGCAGGACACGATAGTAACACAGGCATATGGTTTTATGCCGAACCATCTGTACCTAGCATGGGGCGACAGGACAGCATTTTATCAAGATATCAACAATCTGAGGCTGATCATTGCTTTCTTTGAAAACATCCTCAAGTTGCCAGAACAAACCCCTTGGAGGGCATGGTTCATAGTGCAGAATTACAGACAAGTATCCCTGATGAATACCCTAATGATTACCAGTATTGGATCAGCACAAAATGCAGTAAAGTGGAGGAGCAGGGGTGTACATAAAAAAAAACACTGGCAGAGATACGGGGGTAACACTATGATGCAAAACCAGCAATCTGTGAGAAACTACTAAAAATCTTGGTCCAGTACTGTAGTATTTGACAGATGGAATCCCCTGCAGTCCATAAAAAATTGCCAAACAATACTTTCACTGAGACCATGCAAAACCGTCTCATTGTGGAATACTAAGAAACGACAGCTGATGGACTGGCTAAAGACAGGTGCTGCAGGGATAAAGATGACGTACCATAGAAGAACTTTGATCAGATCGGTGAAAACCAACAAAGGAGGACTACCAAGCTATGAACAGAATAACAGATAGTCATTCTGCGCCTCAGAACAGGACTCAACCGCCTCCGCAGCCACATGTATACTCAAGATTGGGCAATTCAGCCATGTGTAAAGTACAGGACCCCAGACTGCGGAACACGTACTTCAAGATTGCCCCGAATATGATATAAGGCAAACCCACTGGCCCAGAAAACAACACTGGAAGGTATATGGAACTCTGTAGAACTACACAGTGCTTTATACAAGAAACAACATTGCAGATATAGACAATATAGTTCAAGCGAACCAGGAAGGATAACCTTCAGACTCTGTACACAACAACTTGAAATATCCTCTGTTTAATAAGCTAAAGCTAACAATACCAGCCAGTGTACCTGTGATACCGATAAAATAACTGTTTAACATCTGCAACAGCAGTGCCTGAAGGAACATAGTGCATATGGTTTTCATCTGTACCAGCACAGGACAGATTTTATAAAGATATCAACAATCTGAGGCTGATCATTGCTTTCTTTAAACATCCTCAAGTTAACATTGGGGGGCGTTCATAGCAGAATTACAGACAAGTATCCCTGCTAATGATTACCATCATTGGAACAAATAGTGAGGAGAAAAAAAAACACTGGCAGAGATAGGTAACACTGACAACAACCAGCTGTGAGTATAAAAAGTAGTACTAGTTCTGGAATCCCCTGCGTTAATAAAAAAAATACACTGAGACCAAAAAACATACTAAGAAGACAGCTGAGGACCAGACATTAGGGATAAAGATGACACATATAGAACTTTGAACAGATGGTGTAACAAAGGAGGACTTGACATGAAATAATAGAAGTTCTATGCTCTATAGGCAGCTAATGGGTACAAAGAAAGTATGGACTACAGTAACAGAAAACTTTACAAGGCAACAAAACAACAGGAGGTAATGTGAACATCAGAACAAGTGCTTTGGCTGTTCATTTTCTTGACATTGCCAGGAAGACAAATGGACAGATGGGTTTGAACTTGTAAGGATATAAAAATGTTTTTTTTAAATAAATTCTGCCATTATGAAGTGGTAAAGTATATGTGTTGCATATAAATCTGCAGTATTACAATCCACCGCCCACTAAAATATTCTCATTATGACTTTTCATTGCACCTGTTCTTGACTGTCCTTTCTGGCTCTGTTTTTTCTAGAATCATACCGATGCAATGACCAAACCTCTTGTTTCTTCTGTAGCAATGATGTTTGGTGAAACTTATCTCTAATCAATGTCAAAGGTATTATTTGGATATTATTTTAAAAAATGTTACTCATCTTATTCAGGGAGCCGTGGTAGCGCAGTGGTTAGTGCACTGGCTTCCTAGCTCAGTGGTCCATGGTTCGATCCCCAGTTGAGGTGGGATTTTTAAGACCGCAAACGGCTGTGGGGTCCACCAAGCCTCATGAACTGAGTACCAGAGTAACTCTGGGAAGGTTAAGGCAGCCGGCGTGATGCTGACCACATCACCCCTAGTGTGTCGATGGTCAAGAAAATATGGGCCTAACACCATATTCCCAATATGCCTCAATGGGCGTGTAACGGGATCCTTTACCTTTTACTCAGATTATTCTTTGTTTGCTGTAAGAAATATCTCATAACGCTTTCAGTCTGTCCCAGATTTCACTCACACCACTCTTTGTTTTGGCCCGTATTTCACAATTGTCTCTCTTTGTTTTGGCCCATATTTCACTCATGTCTCTCTGTGTTTTGGCTACTTACAGCCACTGACAGCATGCAGAGAATTTGGCCCAAAGTGATTCATGTGTTTTTTTTTTCAGTGGTGGTTCTCATATTATTTGACTTTCCATGAACGGCTTGCCAGCCCTGTGCATTACCCTGCCACTACCACCTCTTTTGGCATGCCTCGTGGAAGGAGAATTTTTTCCCATCACAGCCATAATTTCTCTATCAAGTGGCTGGGTGTGTCCTTGCTGTTATTCTGCTTCTTTTGTAGAGAAGGCATTCTTGGAGCAAATGTTGTATTAGTTTTTGTTACTCGCAATGACTGAAACACGTCTGAACATTTAAAAACAATAATTTGTTGAGTAGATGGCATTTATTTTTGCAGAGGCTCAGAATTAAATTTTATCCACAGCTTCTGACAGCCTTACCACAACAACTAGACATATTCTAAAAAATGGGAATTCTATAAACATCAGTTCTTGTGCAGCCATGATGCACATAAGGCTCAGAAAATTTGCATTCAAACAAGTCCTCAGCCTTTCTCTATCTCCTAAACTGTTCTTCTATCATTTTGCAGTTCTGTCTCACGTCATTCCCCATGTACCTTTGTTTCTATCCTCTATCACTACCTTGCGGAGTTGAGGTCCTTGGTTTGTCTTAGTTGTCCTACTGTATCAGCTACTGCCATTTCTTTGGACCTACCGACTGCGTGGAGGGAGGAACATGCTGCATGGGCAACAGCTTGATCTCTATATAACTGTACCAAAGCTCACGCTCTGGAGAGGACGCCACTTCGAACTGGGCGAAAAGAAGCTCTCACAGCAAGCAGAAGAGAGAAGAAAACATCAAAAGGAACACTATGAAAATGAGTAGCTGAGGGCTGTCACCTCAGAAGCACATTCCCATAGTCAGTTATGACTGAAGGGGCTATTATTATAGTTGTCCTACCTCTTTTTATGATTTATAGACAGTCTGTCTCTTATCTCCTTTTTTTTTTGAGCTAGAGACATTTTATTTATTTCTGCTTGTTCTTGGATTATTTTAAACAAAAGCAATCAGCTATTTCAGCACAGATTTACAAAACACTATAGCCAGCCTTTACGACAACTGTTACACAAAAATAGTCTTACATGGTAAAACAAAAATTACTTATGAACATACAAGTCACTGTTTTAAGTCTCTCAGCCTACATGATTTTCTACCAGTGTCATCGCCTGCCTCTTCTTTTCATGGCTGCAGTGCACTGAGGACAGTACCACTTTCCTTTTGGCGCCTGGGTGAGACCCACACAACCATAGTGGAACCACTCTATTGGGCACTGAGGAAAAAAAACATGAAGAATTTTATTAACTTTCTTGTGTCCCACACGTGAACAAAAGAAAAAAAGATTTTAAAAAAAAAAAAACAAAGAAAAACCATATATTTCAATACATAAAGAACACACATTCATTCACACCCACAAAGAGAAGAAGCCAAATAAAAACCTTATATTTCAATACATAAAGAACACACATTCATACATACACCCGCAAAGAGAAGAAGCCAAATGTTTGCAGTGAAAAGTTCTGAAACAGATAAGAATGTAAAAAAAGAAGTTGAAAACAGAAAGCAAACGGCTGGAATGTCATATAATTGTCCACAAAGTCTCTGTACAATTTACAAAATTTATAAAAAATACAAATGAAGAGATAGCTCTGTGCAGTTTGTTGTATAATGAGAACATTATTAAAGTTTTTTCCCAGATAATTTAGTAAACTTCTACATGGGCATCATTTGTCGCACGAAGCACATCAAGGCAGGGATTCAATGTCCATCCATGTTCGCTCTAACTGATGTTAGAAATTTAGAACTTTTGAGAAATGCCTTCAGTGTAAGCATAGGTATCAGTGAATTAAGATGCCAATGTACAACAAAGTTCAAACTTTGTGGAACTACTTAAGATGGTTTGGCCATGTCTGCAGAATGGGAGAAGATCGGCTACCACGACAAGCATGGGAAACTAAGAGCCAGGGATCCAGACCTCCAGGACGACACAGAGTCCGCTGCTAGGACAACATTAGATAATCTATGAAGGACCCAGGACTAGAATGGAACCAGGACAGGAGGAAGACAGCCGATAGGATAGTATGGTGCTCTCTCTTCCAAACCCCTACACCTCACGTTAGAAGAGGAATGACTCAGTAAAGACTATAAAAGTTAGAGTTCAAACTATAAGTGGTCATACTTTTAACATACTTTCAGTAAAATACTGTAATTCTAGTGCCCAACTTGGATATGGACAAACGTGTGCTAATGAGATCAGACTTAAATATTTTATAACACACAAGGTTTTGGTTGGTTGGTTTCTATGCCATCAGATCACGTTACTGTTCAACACAGGGTGCAGTGAAGCTTTCTAGATCTGATGGAAGACAAGATGACTGAGGCTGTCATAAATGGGTGCTTGCGCAGGTTTGAAGTAGTTTGACAAGATCACAGATGTGGATCTGATGACAAGGGACCAAACAAGAACAAGAGATAAGAAGAAAACGGTAACAATGAGGAAACCTGTTGATAGCATTACAAGGCAGTGCTGATTCTGGCATCCCCCAGGATAAGACAGATAGAAGTAGACCAAGATGGTCCTTAATGGTGGCAATGGCGTCAGTGATTCTTTCTTTAAGGTCGTTGATGCTCCAAACATTAGACTTATAAACGATATCTTTAACACATCCACATAGGAAGAAATCCAAGGGATTTATATCGGGAGAATGAGGTAGCCACAGAACTGGTCCTCCTCTTCCAATCCACTATTTGGAAATGTTTCGCCAAGGAACTGGCAAGCAGCTCATCCCCAGTGAGGTGGTGCACCATCCTACTGGAATATGATAGTTGGTTGCAGGTTTTCCAACTGTGGTACCACAAATTCCCTCAAAACGTTAAGGTAAAGACCTGCATTAATTGTTTTTTTCTCTGAAGAAAAATGGCCCAATTATGTGACTGAGCGTGATCCAACACCACTCATTAACATTTGGACTATCTCGTTGAAGCTCCCTGGTTTCATGAGGTGCTCTGATGCCAAATCCTGATATTGTGTCTATTCAGCTTCCTGTGACATGAAAGGCTGCCTCATCACTAAAACAGATATGTTTCAAGAAGCGTTCATCTGGTTCTTTTGCAGGAAGTCTACACTCAAACATCATGGCAGTTTCTGTAGCAATTAGTTTTACATGATGAGATTGATGGACAACCTCATGTTATGCCTCTTACAACACACCTCTAAAGAAGCAGTCGTGCTATTCATTCTTTGTCTCCTCAGAGACCCCATGGGAACTTCATCACTCAATATCCTTTAGCTCCTCAAGGAGCATAGGCCTTCAACAAACACATGCCAAGTCTTCCTGTCCTGTGCCATCCGCTCAGGTTCTTTCCATGTTTTCCTCATCATTTTCACCTCTGTATCCAGTTCTCTTCTCCATGTGTTTTTTGGTCTACCTCTGCCTCTCTTTCCCTGGGGATTCCAGAACAAGGACTTGCCATGTAATGCTATCAACAGGTCTCCTCAATGTTTGTCCTAAATGTAATATTACTTTATAATGTTGTATGCCTTTAAATTAATGCTTAAAGTAACATGTGGGAATGAAAAGATATAGTATGCACGACAAGTGAGAGTGGAAGGGTAGAATGTTAGACGGGCCTGCGCCAATTCTGAACCCTTTAAAAATAATGTGTGTTCGTTCATTCCTATCCATCGCCAGTGTATTCTTCTCATCTCTTGTACAACCAAAAAGCTACAAACTTTCATAAATGGGTGCTTGCGTAGAACAGAAGGATTGAAATGGTATAAAGCCACAAATGTAGAACTGATGACAAGAACCAGAAAATTCCAGTGGAACAAGAGGGAACTACAAGGGGGCACTACAAAGTTAGATGCTATAAATAAGATGAAAGGTATAATTAGATGTCAAAAAAGCTCACATCTGCTCCGAATGATGTTAAATGATTAAGAGAAAATGAGGGGTATCAGAAGGCTCTTCTAACATCTTGGAAATTCACAGAGCCTGAAGAGACAAAATCTTGAAACCAAAGCTAGAAAATGGAGTGCCCATAAATACTTACATCATTATTATCACAGCCAACCATTTCTCCAAAGGACACCTGGTTACACAGGCAGTAACGAGGTTCATTAGGATCTGCATTCCATTCATCAACCTGGACATCAGTAGACAGCTCTTCTGATTCTGCTGTAGAAACTTGTGGAGTTGAGGGCTGTGACACAATGGCAGCCGCTGTGGCTTGCTGTGCAGCTGCTAGAGCTGCAGCTTTGGACGTTTGCCTGTTAATTATATGCAGCCAATTTAAAAGCAGCTTAAACTCACTTTCATCATGGATACATTGAAGTGAAATGATAAAAACATTGTTCAAATATAAATATAACAAAACAAAATTGCAGTACAGTCAACTTTATAAATCAGTAAATAAGCTAACAAGAAGGAACAGTGGCTGACCAATTTAAATATTATTGTTGCTATAGATCCAACAGCACCTGGGCTCTCGCCCTTTGGTCAAATGCAATATAGTGGTAACTGAACATGTTCGCAAGCCATTGTTTAATTTTGTATAAGGTGCTCCACTTATCTGGCCCTAGAGGAAGAAGCATTTTCCTAACATTGTTAATGGATGTCGGAATGGCTAAAATTCTAAAGGTACCGTGTTCGATTCACAGTAGAGGAAATATAATTTATGGAAATTTTTTTCGAACCAGTGGTCATAATGATGTCATACTTCTCTCTGGTCTCCTGGGTAGTGAGATCGAATGCCTAGCCTTCCCGGATAAGGGCAAAAACATAGGAAGTCCCACGTGCAAGTTAAAAATCCCATAGAAGTTGGAAATTGTAAAGAGTAGGCATAAGGCCACTGCCCTGGCAAAATTTAAAAATTAGAAATCTACCCACCACAAAAAATATTTATAGAATGTGTGTTTTATATGTACACATATTGGGATTCTCGCCGGTACTATGGAGTTCGTGCACTGTACTGAGATCTTCCTTGTGTGATCAAAGGGAGGATATCGGAGCACTGATGGAGTTGTCCGTGTGTAATTAAGATAGTCTTAAAACCAAACCAAACATTGTCAAGTGTTTGGCATTCTAAGAAGCGGTGGTGAACAGCTTCATACAGATGAGTACACATCTGTCACTCTTTAGTGTGCTGGGATTGAATATTGTTCAAATGCTTGTTAAGTGGTATATGTTGTGTTCATAGCCCAAAAAATGGTGCTCTGATCCTTCCTTGTTTGGTGGTTATGTCGTCACTGGAATCAGGAAATATAATTAAAACAGGGAGACAAATTTCAAAGTAGTAGTAAGGCAGCTGTGAAAGCATGACTTCCCTTTACTTAAAATTTATTAACCTGCAAAACAAATTTGTACAATGCTATTAAAAAATTATAAATAATTATTTATCAAAAATTAATAAGTTCAGAAAAGCTGATATTTGTAGATACCAATGTGGCACTTACTTCTTTGTTCTCTGAGACCTGGGGACTGGCTCAGGCGTTGAAGGCGCTGAGACTGACTGTGAAAGGCTTACACCAATGTCTTTGGCTAAAGCAGATGATGCTTTTGACATCAGATCATAATTACTAGCTTTCACGCTTGATGTGCGCCGACCCTGAGACAACTACCAGGATGGATTTGAAATATGACATGTAATTACGTGTCCATTAATAGAGTAATTGCCAAGACAAGTTGATTATAAGCACTCAGAGGACAAAGAATACAGTCTATAAGAGTGCTTGTAACACATTTGTTTCGGTGATTCATCTTCCCATGATTCAAAGCTAAAGTGTTACTAATATAATAATAAAAATATTCCTCTTCTGAAAGATGGCTATTACATCATCATCAGCCTTTAACTCCTCAAGGAGCATAGGCCTTCAACAAATTTATGCCAAAACTTCCTGTCTTGTGCCACCAGCTCAAGGTCTTTCAATGTCTTCTCCATGTCTGTCTCCAGTTTTCTTCTCCATATGTTCCTCTACATCTTTTACTCAGGGGATTCCAGAACAAGGACTGCCATGTAATGCTATCAACAGGTTTCCTCAATGTGTGTCCTATAAGGCTATTGCAGTGTCCATTTAAAACAGTACTTCTGTAATATCTGCCACAATATCATACTTACCTTTACTTTGTCCCTTAAATTTGTCATCCTTTATTTTTTTCCCCTTAAATTTGTCATCCTTTATTTTTTTTCCCTTAAATTTGTCATCCTTTATTTTTTTTCCCTTAAATTTTTCATCCTTTATTTTTTTCTCCTTAAATTTTTCATTTAAAACAGTACTTTTATAAGAACTTTGCCGTATTTTCACAATTACCTTTAAAAACGTTCCTAAAATTTTTGCCATTTACTGGTTGACACTAAAACTAGGTAAACCGAGGGCTGGATTATCCATTAGGTTAAGTAGGCTCAAGCCTAGAGGCTCTGAGCTCCTGGGGGCTCATGCATAAGATAAAAGAAATTTTTAATGCATAGATTTTTCAATAAAATGTTGTGCTTATCTAAATAATAATAAAAATAATACAAATAAACATTAATAAAAAATAATTACTAACAAAAGAGGTAAGAAATGCTAACAAACTAACATACCAGTCTATTAATAATACTAGGATATGCCATCACCTTGCTTGGTTTGAAAAAAAATATTAAAATTATTGCCTATTAGTTGAAGGGGGCCCAAACACCAAAAAGCCTAGAGGTGCTTCTTGGCTTAAGTCGGCCTTTAGTAAACCCATTTATTTTTTGACACACCAAATGTGTGGACCCACAATTCCTGGAAGCTACAAGCTGAAGAGACCTATAATTTGTTGACATTCTCAGCTGACTACCTTCAAAACATACTAACACTCTAAGCTGTAAGGAGCCATAACTGCTTAACACTTTAAACAAGGTGGACCTATAATGTCTTGAAACTCTAAGCTGGGTAGACCCATTTAAGCACTCTGAGCTTGGCAGGTCCATAACTTCTTGATACTCTAAACTTGATCGACTCAATTCGTGACATGTAGCTGGGTTGACTCATATCTTCTTGACACTGTAAACGATGTGAACTCATAATTTTTGACACTCTAAGCTGGGTGAACTCATAAATCTTGACTTTAAGCTGTGTGAACTCATAATTCACTCTAAGCTGTCTGGACTCCTAATTCTTGAAACTTCAAGCTGAGCTGACTCAAAATTCTTGAAATATAAACTGGTTTTACCCATAACTTCTTCGACAGTAGGCTGAGTGAATCTAATAGGCATGTGCGAATCTAACTTTTTTATTCTCTTAGCTGGATTCACCCATAACTTTTAAACATAGTAAGTAGGGTGTCTGCCATCAATGGTACCTATACCTTGTAGCGGTATGGCAGCTTGCGTACCCTGACAATCCCCAGAGCTATGCCAGTGGGAGTTTTACTCCTGGTAGGTTCAACCAAGCTGGACTAGTCTGTGTGGGTAGGGGTCAGACAAAAGCTGGCACCCTGGTCCTCCAGGTTGGGGGTTTTAGCACAGGGCTGACACCCCTGTCTATGTAAAAAAAATAATGAAGTTACGGAAACAACATCAAATGAACAAACTTTGCTGCGGGATGGACATTCGGAGTCTGTGGCTCGTATGACTGTCAGTGGTGAAAGCCGAAAGGAAGCTACTGACATGAAAACGGATGTCCTGACCGCAAAACAGGATACAAGAATAGGATTTTGGAATGTCAGGACAATGTACGAGACAGGTAAACTAAGACAGGTCACGGCAGAAATGAGAAACTATAGGTTACACATCCTGGGGATAAGCGAGAGCAGATGGACAGGGGCAGGAAAAGTTAAAACAGCAACAGGAGAAACAGTACTTTACTCTGGAAGAGAGGATGGACAGCACAGTGAAGGCGTAGCCATTATTCTACAGAAAGGGATAGAAAGGACATTACTGGAATGGAAACCCATCAACAACAGACTGATACGATTGAGATTGAGAGGGAGATTCACCAACACTACAATAATACAATGCTACGCACCAACGAATGATAGCGATGAGGAGGTCAAGGATGAATTCTATCAACAACTGCAGAAAGAAATGGAGGACACACCTAGATATGATCTTGTTATAGTAATGGGAGACCTCAATGCGAAAGTTGGTACACACAATACATATAATGAAAGAACAATGGGGAAATGCGGCAGCGGAATAGCAAACGAAAATGGGGATAAGCTAATAAGTTTCTGTAGCATTAACAACCTGGTCATTGGAGGAACACTTTTCCCACATAAGGAAATTCACAAGTTAACATGGGAATCACCAAATGGTCGGGACAGAAACCAGATAGACCACATCATGATTAACGGTAGATGGAGACATGCATTACAAGATGTGAAGGTAAGAAGAGGTGCAGATGTGGGAAGCGATCACCATTTAGTAGTTGCAAAACTGAAAGTGAAACTAAGAAGGGCTGGACCAACTGTAACTACACAGAAAAGGTTTGACATCAGCAAATTGAAGGATCCCCTTACCAGAAAAGCTTTTGCGGCCGACATTAAGAAACGATATCAATTTGCCAAAAGCCAGGAAAAGACATTGACTGATGATATAGACCAGAATTTTAACACCATTTCAACAATATATAAGGAAAGTAGCAAATCATGCTTAGGATTCCAGGAAAGGAAGAAGCAAGACTGGATAACACCAGAAACACTAAACACCATAAAGATGAGAAAGGAAATGAAAAGAAAGAAAACAGAAGCGAAGTCCCCCAGGTTAAAGCAACTATATAGCGAACAGTACAGTCAACTGGACAGGGAAGTTAAACGCCAAACCCGAGCCAACAAAAGGAATTTCCTAGACGATCTTGCAAAACAGGCAGAAGAGGCAGCACTGAGAAATGAACAAAGCACAGTATACAAAATAACTAAATTCATCAGCGGAAAACAAGGTGCAAACAATATTACATTAGTAAGAGATAAGCAAGGAAATCTCATCAAGACAGCAGAGGGACAGGAAACAAGATGGGCAGAGCACTTCAGAGAAACTCTGAACAAGGAAATACCAGAGACACAATTGAATGTTCCTGAGGCTGAAAACGATCTAGATGTAAATACAGACATTCCACGAAAAGAAGAAATCATCACAGCAATCAAAGGGTTAAAGAACGGTAAAGCTCCGGGCCATGATAACTTAAATGCAGAGCTATTTAAGACAGACCCTGAGCTAGCAGCAGAACTATTAGAACCACTATTTGCACAAGTGTGGAAAACGGGAACAACACCATCAGAGTGGAACAAAGGAATAATTGTCAAATTGCCCAAGAAGGGAGATCTTTCAGACTGCAATAATTGGAGAGGAATCACTCTTCTCTCAGTTCCCAGCAAAATACTAGGCAGGATAATTATACAGAGACATTCAAAGGCAGTAGACTACAAACTGAGGAAAGAACAAGCAGGATTTAGAAAGAATAGAAGATGTGTAGACCATATATTCACTCTCAGGAACATTATAGAGCAGTGCTCAGAATGGCAAAGACAGCTTTACATAAATTTTGTTGATTTTGAAAAGGCTTTTGACAGCATACATAGGGACAGTTTATGGAAAATACTGAGGGCTTATGGAATTCCAAGCTGCATAGTGTCAATCATAAAAAGCCTCTATGCCAACTTTACGTGTAGTGTTGGGCAGAGCAACCTAACCTTCGAGGTGAAGACAGGAGTACGACAGGGATGCCCCTTATCAACCACTCTATTTTTAACAGTCATAGACTGGGTGATGCGCCAGACAACAGAGGGCAGTCCAAGAGGAATAAGATGGACTACATTTTCAACATTGGAAGATCTGGAATATGCAGATGACATTGCCCTGCTGGCCCATTCACATCAACACATCCAGGAAAAAACGGATAGACTTAATAAATTTAGCCAGCAGGTGGGCTTGAACATCAATTTAAAGAAGTCTGAGGTCATGACGCTCAATGTGAGCAACCCTGAGCCCATATCAGTAAGGAATCAGCAACTGGTACAGACAGATACCTTCACATACCTAGGAAGCATAGTAACACCAGACGGTGGGGCAGGCAAAGACATCAACATCAGAATGAATTAAGGCAAGAACAGCCTTCTTTAGCCTAAATAACATCTGGAAGTCCTCCCAATACAGCACAAGCACAAAATTAAGATTATACCAGAGTTGCGTGCTTCTGTGCTTCTCTATGGTGCGGAATGCTGGAGAGTCACAGAGAAGGAAATGTCAAAATTGTCCTCTTTTCACACAACATGCCTAAGAAAAATTCACCGAATCTTTTGGCAAAATACCATCACCAACCAAGATCTGCTTACTCGTAGCAAGCAAGAAGACATGCATACCATCATAGCTGGCAGACGCTGGAGCTGGGTTGGTCATATCCTCAGAAGAGACCCCGATGCCATCACAAGAACAGCTATGCTTTGGACCCCTGAAGGAAAGCGAAAGAGAGGCCGACCAAAAACAACTTGGCGGAGGACTGTGGAGGCTGAGATGCAAAGAATGAACCAGAGTTGGGGCACTGTACGAAGGATGGCCACCGACCGTGCAAAGTGGAATCAATTTGTTGTTGCCCTACAAGACGCCAGTAGGCGTGATGGCCACTGACTGCTTTGACGGTCGGTGGTTAAGGATCGAAGAAGAAGAAGAAGAAGAAGTAGGGTGTACAAAGGAGACACAGAAAGAACAGGGCAGTGCTTCCTCCCGAATGTTGTACACGGCAACCAATATGAAGCTGTGACCATCAACCTCATCGTGTAAAAAAATATTGCTACAGAAACCACCATTGCAAGAGAACACTGATGCTTTGATGCAGGCTTCCTGCAAGGGAAGTAACTGTAGTCGTGGATCCATGCTTCAACGGTAGCAAAGCAATAAGGGAAATGCTTGAATAAAATACAATGATGATATGCAGCTGTAGTCTTTAAACAGTAATCAGTACAAACCTGTTGTGTTGCAGCTATGGCCTGTGGTGCAGCTGCAGCAGTGATGGCTGGATTGCCTGCCCCTATGTTCCCTAGTGTGTATGAAATACCAGATCCTGATGAGTTAAACATGGACATGGCTGGTGAACTGGAAGTTGAGCTTGGCCGCCGCGGTGCAAATGAGTCCCTCACTACATCATTAGACAGTGACGGCAGGACATCTGTTACTGGCCGCTTGTCTATGTGGTTAGACACAGATGACTGAGTGTGTGTTAATCGTCTCTCTGTTGACAGGGAAAATATTAGTCTAAATTAATATAGGTTTAGTGACTGTCAAAAGTGAAATTTACATATAAAGCAAACAAAGAGGTGAGAAGAAACATCAGAATAGACAAAAGATATTTCCAAGTTGGCAAGAGAGACAGAGTACACTGCAGCCAAAGGAAATACGAAGGACCTGAAAAGTACAAGTAAGGCAGTGAACTGCAGTAAAAAGAAAGCATAGCAATTTGAAGTTGGACTTAAATATGAAGCTTCGAACATGCCCCTGCATTAGCTCTTTTTGTGTATACTAAAATATAGTTTTTAATTTAAAGTTTGAACGAATGATAAAGCTTATAATATGAAGTTTCAAACCCAACCCTTCTATTTGTTTGTTGTTGTTTTCGTCTACTATGTTGCTGTAATACACCCTTCTATTACATTATATAATTCTCTAAGAATGTCATGTCCTGTCCTACAATATTTTTTCTTGCACTCTGGAAATTATATAAAAGTCATTCGCTTTTAGCCTTTGCACAAACTGCACGAAGCTTAATATAGTGCGCATCTTTTTTCCCAACAATGTTGCAGTTATATTTTTAAAAATACATAGAAAACACATAGTAAGTGTCAAAATTCTACTATATATATTTTATTATTATTTCCAATTTGTCGCCTAATTGTTCCCCTTTGGTAGAAAATAAATTACATATTAATTCCCCTGAAAAAAGCCCGCATTAACTTTTCCCCATCAAAGTTGCAGTGTGAAAATTACGCAAAAGTGGTGCGTTTATGACCACTGTACTAAATTGCACTGCCTCTGAAATTGCACGATTTTCTTGCTAATATTCTTCAGTGTGCACAATCAACGTAAATGAAACATTTTTTAAAACAGGTCAATAGATTAAAATACCTGAGCATGTTAATAACATTGCGCAGATGATGCATCTGATTAGTGAAACGTATAATTTGTTTGTTTGTTTGTTGATTTGATGATGAGAAATATCACGTTCAACCTCTGATGGGTTATACTTAGTATATATTTTGTTTTTAATGACTTTCATTTCTTACAAGTCATATGTATTATAAGAGGTTAAAGCAGCATTCTATAAAATGAAATGAATTTTATGCAACAACTCTTTGTCAGTGGAAGTACGAAAGAGAGTTCTTCAGTCCTGACACATGAAAGTGGGTCATGGACAATTAGTAAACAAGTAGGAAAAGCATCACGTTAGAGCCAAGCAATACTGCTCTTCATCTTGAGACGTCAGTTTCCTGTGATTTTGGCTTTTGCCATGACAATCAAAGCAAAGGGACAATCTGTTTGATCATGTAGGTGTATACCTACCAGAACCAGTCTTTGCCCATGGCCAACTTCATGTAGCGCTCATGAGAGGAAGGAACCCAATCAATTTTAAACTATATATCCAGGACACAGTCCACTAGGGCAAGATTTTAAAAGATATATGAAAATTTACGAGAAATGTTGTTATAAAAGAACTTTTAGTTAATTAGTCAATATCCGGTCCATTAGATCAATATCTCTTCTCTCCATGTCATTTAGGAAGGTTGCCACATGGCTTCATATTTAATGCGTCCATATAATTTTTACTACAATGATATGACGGTGACCTGTAATAAAATGATTAAAGTAGAAATAGTGCCGTCTTTAGGACATGTAACAGAAAAAGGGAAAGGATCCAGTTACACGCCCATTGAGGCATATTGGGAATATGGTGTTGGGCCCATATTTTCTTGACCATCGGCACACTAGGGGTGATGTGGTCAGCATCATGCCGGCCGCTGTAACCTTCCCAGAGTTGCTCTGGTACCCAATTCATGAAGCTGGGTCGACCTCAACTGGGGATCGAACCATGGACCACTGAGCTAGGAAGCCAGTGCGCTACTGCAGAAAGAGCACACTGTAATTAAAAGCATGTCAATTGTGACGGGTTTCTTACTAGTTGGTTTATAATCTCTTAAATCATCTTAAATCAAAAGGCCATCCACTGTCATCTTAGTCAGCAACTAGGGTATTCAACAGAAAACGTAAATCGGCAATGTTCAGTTGCATCCAACGTGACTGATATTCACATCAATGGATCTTCTTACTTTTGACTTGTAGAACCCTTTCATCTACTGGCCTATCCAACCCACAAACATTTTTCACAAATAAAGCTTTACAGAACCTGTTGTCAATGGAATTTTACCATCAAATAATTTAATAGTAAATCTAAGGTGACTTCTCTTGCTGATTTCTTTAAAAAGAAATAATAGTAAATAATGCTATTTGGATGGAGAACAACAAAAGCAACAACAAAAAAGCTACAGACTTTCATAAATGGGTGCTAGCTTAGAACAGAAGGATTGAAGTGGTATGACAAGATCACTAATGTGGAGCTGATGACAAGATCACTAATGTGGAGCTGATGACAAGATCACTAATGTGGAGCTGATGACAAGAACCAGACAAGTCCATTGAACAAGAGACGAGAACAGTGGAACAAGAGATGAGAAGGAGATGGACAGGACACACATCGAGGAAACCTGCTGATAACATTACAAGACAGTCCTTGTTCTGGAATCACCCAGGGTAAGAGAGGTAGAAGAAGACCAAGGAACACAGAGAAGAGAACTGGAGACAGACATGAAGGGCACAAGGAAGACACGACATATGTTTATTGAAGGCCTATGCTTCTATGGGAGCTGAAGGGTGGTGATGATGTTGATGAATACAACGTGGCTTATGTTTGGACGCTAATTTGATGTTGAATAGTTTTTCAAGCACTATAAAATGTTATTCAAAACTTATAATTACATTAAGTAAAGTGGGTCTGTATATTAATTTGTATTTTATAATGTGCTTGCATGTAATGTCTTATCCCTAGGCATGCTATATTTGTTAATTATTATTTTTGTTTCAAGAACAAACATGTGGCTTATTTTCACGATAGTGTGGTATTTATATTATTATAAAACATGCAATGTTTATAATTTACTTCAGCTTGTTCAACTTTATTAATGAATACAGTTTCCGGACGTTTCATCTCATCTCATCTCAACCCATAACCCGTCATGGGTCATAGGGGTGCCATGGTGGAAGCATCAGCAGACAGGATCCTCCACTGCTCTCTATCCTCAGCAATAAGTACAAGTGTGGAAAAATCGTGCCCTGCCCATGCTTTGATGTTATCAGCCCAGGATTTTCTTTGCCTTCCTCTTCTCCGTTTACCTTTGACTGTTCCCTGGACTGTTTTCGAAAGGGAGTCATGACGAGTTACATGCCCAAACCAGGCAAGCTTTCGACGTTTCACTACTGACAAAAGTAGTCCAGACGTTTACATTCATGATAAAAAAAAATAAAATAAAAAAACGTTTTGAACTATGCTTTCCCAAAAATTTTAAGAATATACCTACAAAAATGACGTTGATCATCCTGTAATCACAAGGGTTGAAACTGGTTGAACAAAAATAACAAGCACAGAGCAAGGTTCCGTCCTTGAGCATAATCTGAATATACGAGGGGCGTTCAGAAAGTAATGCACCACATCGTTTTTCTCAGCTAATAATGAAGATAGAAGCATGAAATTTTGCACACTTCAAATATGGCATGTGCCAATTGTGTGCACCAAATTGAACTGCAACCGGCCAAATAATACGGCTGCCTTAAACTGTTGAAATGGAGCGTGTTAGCAACTTGCGTTATAAGCAGCGAATTGTGATAGAATTTCTCGTTGCAGAGAAGGAAACTGTTGTGAATATTCACAAGCGTCTATGTGATGTGTTTGGAAGTTTTGCAGTCGACAGGAGTACAGTCAGTCGCTGGGTTTAGAGAATCAAAGAATCAGGAAGTGGAGATACGGAGCTGCTTGATCGGCCGCGCTGTGGACGTCCTGCCACAGCCACCAACGCAGAAATGTTGAAATGCGCTGAGGGCATTATTCTTACTGATAGGCGAATCACTACTCAAAAATTGGCCTTACAGCTGTCAGTCAGCATTGGTAGTGCAAATGCAGTTATAAAAACTCTCGGATTTTCTAAGGTTTGCGCAAGATGGGTTCCTCGAAGTCTCACAAATGACCACCGATTGCAAAGGAAAGCAATTTCTTCTGAATTGTTGGAGCGTTTCAATGCTGATGGAGAGAACTTTTTGGCTAAGATCGTTACAGGTGACGAAACCTGGGCACATCATTTTGAACCTGAGACAAAAAGACAGTCAATGGAGTGGCATCATCCGCAATCACCAAGAAGAAAGAAATTCAAGACAATTCCTTCAGCTGGAAAGGTCATGATCACTCTCTTTTGGGACATTGAAGGTGTGATTCTTGTGGACTTTATGCCAAGAGGAGAGACAATCAATTCGCAAGCTTACATTAAGACATTGAAAAAACTCAATCAACGTTTTCGCAGAGTTCGGCAGCACAAGAATCCAGCAGACCTGCTTCTCCTTCACGACAATGCGCGCCCTCACACAAGTCTGGCAACACAGGAAGCAATCACCAAATTGGGTTGGACTGTACTACCCCATCCACCCTATAGTTCCGATTTGGCACCCTCTGATTTTCATCTATTTGGTCCACTTAAAGATGCACTCCGTGGGACAAGGTTTGAAGATGATGAAGGAGTAATTCATGCAGCGAAGAAATGGCTACATGATCAAGACAAAATCTGGTACGGGCTAGGAATACATGCACTTGTTTCGCGCTGGCATAAAGCCGTACAAGTTGATGGGGATTATGTTGAATAATACCGATGTTTACATGACATATCCATGTATATTGTGTATAAATTTCATGCTTTTTGAATAAACAGCTCCTGAGAAAAATGATGTGGTGCATTACTTTCTGAACGCCCCTCGTATGTTAATGTTATGAGCACCGCATAGGGTCTTGTATTTGAAAGCTATGTGATGCACAAATGAGCATGGATGCGAATGTGTTTAAACGTGGTTGTGAGGGTGACGTGAAATTGTTTGGAGTAGCAATGAGAATATTTTGTGTAAGATGTCTGTCGGGACTATCAGTGTTTGATTTGTGTCCATATAGATCAACAGTATTATAGGCAGAGTTGAATCTTATGAAGGAGTCATCTCTCAGTGATATATTATTTCAGGAAAATGTCAGATACATGTAAATTTATAATAATGAAATATATAAATAATACAGACGCATCAGAATCAGTATAATTGATTGCTATTGAATAATTAACTGCCCATGGACTTGGCAAGGAATATATGAATAAAGTATTTATGTGCAGAGAAGCACGGAGACTGAATTATAATTAAGTGGATTTCATGATATAATGATGATCAATGATTTTATGTCAAGTTAAAGTGGATGTCATTAAAAATGTTGCGTGCGATATGGGACTTCTGAATACTATTGACAAGTTACGTTTCTGACCGTTCCGTTTTGAATTATTGCATATTCGTTTATTAATATCACACCAACACCTGAACACAACACCCCTAGCCTAATTGTACATAACAGTTAATTTGAACCTTTTCACAGCATTCCTTTGGATTCAAATTAAAAGCAATTCACTGTTACATGAATTAGAAATAACACAAGGTAGGAAAAAATGCAAAAAAGATCACAACTGCTGAGATAACTCTTATAGATGATGCCACTGTCACAAGTTTACGGTTGTATTTTATGTTCATTTTCCTATGCATTTTTATAAAAACTTTATTTTAATTTTAATCTAATTCGCAGAAGCATAACTGTTGCTGTCGTTTTTTGACGGTTTCATAAGACGTAAATCTATTTAATACTTTTGACGACTGAAGGTAGAGAACTGTATGTTAACTCTCTGGGACAGGTTGATTTGGGGTTATCTTCCCTGTGTTTATTCTTTGTGGTTGATCTGTCTTGAGAGGGCCGGTTAACTGTTCTCAAATCTGTTCTGTCTACGCATGCGCTAGTTTTTAGCGCGAACCGAGAAGACTTCCGTCTGGGAGTGATGAGCTGTTTTTCTGACCGGACAAGATGTCCGTTGTTTCTTCTCTGCATTATCTGGATGGAAAGATAGTCTTCAGTGTACTGTGATCTTAGTGATTCTCCCCAGAGTTATTCTGTTCGTCTAGAATGACGACAGTGGTTATTTGTGTATTTCTCGGATTCTGTCCAAGGTAAAATAAACTTTATTATTATGCCAAGATTGCAGAACATTTAGTATGAACCTGTGAGTAGCGCTCACAGTTCTTGGGATCCAGAGTCCATTATGTGTGCTTGACGTAGCTAACTAAGTCTATTCGTCGAATTACTTTACAGAAGCACCATGAACGTATATTTATATGAAACCCGCATTATGGCGATATGTTTCGGCACGGAAGATAATGCCTGCCTATGAAAATACACAGTTGTTCATCAATCATTATGAGGCCCGCCATTACGGCCTATATCTGTGAGCAGAAGTAGAAGTGTCTGGCGGGAGAAGCCAGATGAAGTCTTGACTTTATCAACAAGTTCACAGACTTCGATATTAAGCAACTATATTTGTCACAAGACTACCTGACGCATTTAGTCAGGGGCTCTGAGCTACAGTATGAGAATATATATATTATCAAGCCAACGTTACAAGCATCATACATACGAGCTATGCAGGGTTGATTATGCCCGATGGTTATATGCATTACTACACATGAAATGTCCATGTTCCTTGTTCTACTGACTGTGTTGTCCGTCAACGTAATATTGCTGTAATAAATGTTGAAGAGAAAGTCATCTGCATTAACCACATCTATGACTTCTACGTGTGGTGGAGTGAGTTTGTGTGTTCCAAAATAAGAGCCTATACGACTTCGTGTTCTCGATCTGCTGTATACACACACCAGTACTCACTACAACACCTTATCCTTTGTTCTACACACCTGAGAAAACATGTATGCTGTTTGTGTGTGTGACTGCACTACATCCTGGCAGTGCCTCACGCTGGTGACCTAGATTCACGTCCATGTTACACTGTCCAGGTGATAAACGACACACCCACCCAGCGACACTTCAACACGGTACAAATACCAGAATTCACACGAGCAAACAGACTTTAACAATAATAATATAATAATAATAATAGCCCCTTCAGTCATAACTGACTATGGGAATGCGCCCCTGAGGTGGCAGCCCTCAGCTGCTTATTTTCCTGGTGCTCCTTTCGACGTTTTCTCCTCACCTCTGCTTCTTGTGTGAGCCTCTCTTCGCCCAATCTGAGGTGGTGCCGCAAATAGCATCGCCACTTAGTGCGATCGGCAGCTTCATCCTCCCATGTTGCTGGATCCATGTCCAGTGCCCTCATATCTCTCTTGCACACATCTTTGAACCTCAGCTGTGGTCGCCCAACTGTTCTCTTGCCATCTGTTAATTGTCCGTAGAAGATATCTTTTGGGATGCGACCATCTTCCATGCGGCGAACATGGCCAAGCCAGCGAAGTCTGCGCTGTCTAAGCAGCGTATACATACTTTGAAGGCCAGCACGTGACAACACCTCGACATTTGTCACTTTATCTTTCCACGAGATGCCGAGGATGCGGCGTAGACACCGCAAATGGAAGGTATTGAGCCTTCTTTCTTGCTTAGCATAGGTCGTCCAGGTCTCGCTGCCATATAGGAGTGTGCTGGTGACGCAGGCATTATATACCGCAGCTTTGGTCTTCATTGTGAGTTTAGAGTTTCCCCAAACACGCGATGTGAGGCGGGCAAAGGTAGCTGCAGCTTTGCCAATGCGGCTGTCGATTTCTGTATCCAGTGAGAGTTTGTCATTGATGGTAGACCCTAGGTATGTGAAGTGGTGCACCACTGCCAATTCATAGTTATCGATAGTGATAACTGGTGCAGCACCTACATCCTGACTCAGCACATTCATTTTCTTTAGACTTATTGTGAGGCCAAAGTCCTTGCATGCTTTAACAATAACATACTGAATTTCAATGGATAAAATGATCTAAATTTAAGCAAATCTCAAATTATGCTAGCATCTCTGGAACATAATACTTGCATAAATCGTGATTGCACTGTATTCTCAATATTCACATAAAATTTTCAAATGCCAAAGCTCTGACTATAAATAACCAACTTACTTTCAGCCTTGTGATTGGTCAAGCTTGGTAGAGGTTTGTCTAGCTCCAAAGACCCTACATGAAAATAAACAAGAAGTCACATGATAATCTTTTTATGAGTTTGAATTATCACTGAACCATTTGACTTCCTAATTCTCTACACACTGGCTATGCACAGGAGCGTATCTGAGTTAACTGAAAGAGATGGATTCGAAACATAGTAGTGCCGCACTCCAGTCAACCCAGATGTAAATAGGTACCCTACTGCTCTTGAGTTAGGGAAGGAAAAGGCATCAAGGAAAGGAACTGGTCACTACCTGACAAAGCTGGACCTAGTATAGTTAAGTCTCTAACACCATCATTCTCCTACAGCAGTATCTATGGGACTACATTTACCTTTTCTAAAGTATCACAAAAATCTTCAAACTTCACCTTCTCAGAACTTGTCATTCCACACACACTGGCTTAAAAAAAAACTGTTGGGCTCGTAGGTGACCTTTCATGTGATACAAGTGTCACATCATCTCAAAATGCTGATGTCATCTTATGTGGATGTATCACAATTCGTTTTACTGCAACTGCCATAATTTTACTGCATAACCTCTTCCTTCCCAAATGTCCAAGCCATCTCATTCAGTTACTCTGTCTGTTTTTTCCCAGCAATTTATAGTTAACATCTTCTACTGTAAACAGCTGGATCTTTCAAACAAGTAGTGCTAGATATCAGTGATCATTAAGTATTTCTTACTATTTAATCTTACTTACTTAGTAGTTCCTCTTCTACCATAAGGTTAGAGGAGAGAGCGCCATACCATCCTATTGGATGTCTTCCTCCTGACCTGGTTTCATTCTAGTCCTCGGTCCTTCAGAGATTATCTAATGATGTCCTCCCAGTGGACTCTGGGTTGTCCTGGATAACTGGCTCTTAGTTTCCCATGCTTGTCGTGGTAGCCGATTTTCTCCCATTCTGCATTCATGGTCAAACCATCTTAGTTGAGACTGTTCTACTTGGGTCTGCAGGGGTTGGGTTTTTAGGCCATGACATATCGTCTGGTTGTTGTCATTGCTATTTTATCAAGAGGCAAATCTCATCGTGGTGAATCTCCAACAAGAGCCAAATCTTGCAAAGACAGGAAGAGGTGAAACAAAAAAAAAAAGGACTCACTTTTCTCAAGAATTTCAGTAATTCCTGCATTGTCAGCTTCTAATTCCATCTTAAATTTGGAGAGTTCTTGGTCTAACCTTCTGGAATGCCTATCAACCTGAAATTAAATTACATGTATAAATGTGGGAGAAAAAAACAGTCTTTAACTGCTATTCACAAGATGAAATATTGCACAAGCACAGTATTATTTGTGGAGCACATAAGATTACTATCTAATAATCAGTTAAAGTACAGCTGAAAAAAATCACAAAATGCACGACAGCCCACACTACAGTTCAGTGCAGTATATCAGCGACCAACAGATGAACCCACACTACAGTTCAGTGCAGTATATCAGCGACCAACAGATGAACCCACACTACAGTTCAGTGCAGTATATCAGCGACCAACAGATGAAATAAACATGTCATTCCCCCCCGAGGAGACAAAGACAGAAAAGGACTACTGTGTCCTCAGGCATGTCTTAGGAGGCAATAAACATCAGGTCGTGTGCACGACTGGCAACCTCATCATGTAAAACCATGTGCTACAGAAACCACCACTACACGAGCACATAAATGCTTTGGTGCTGGCTTCCTCCAAGGGGGACAAGCTGCAGTGGTAACAACATTCTTCAAATGGAGTGAAAAAGGGAAATAATGATGATGTGACTGTAGTCCCTAATGGTCACTTGTTATCAATTCAGTTTTTTTTTAGCAGTGACCTATACTGAGGTCTTTTATTCACTCTAACTACACAGCAAGGGGACTCGACAATGTTAGTTTGGTTTTAAGGATTACCTTCATTGCACACAGACCACTCCATCAGTGCTCTGATCTCCACCCTTAGATCACACAAGGAGGATCTTGGCACAGTACAAGAACTCTGTAACACCGGTGAGAATCCTAATGTGTTAGCAATCACACACTCTATAAATATTTTTTGTAGTGAGTAGGTTTCTAATTTTTAAATTTTGCCAGGGCAGCAGCCTTATGGCCTACTCTTTGATTTCCAACTGCCGAGAGATTTTTAAAGCATGCAACTTGCACACAGGACCTCCTGTTTTTTCGCCCTTATCTTCTTCTTCTTCGTTGGTTGCGTTGTGTCCGTTTACAGTGAAGCTGCGATATTTGTGCCTTTCGGCTGACACATCCAACTTCAGCACGGCATTTTTTTTGGGACCAGGTTTGCCTTCCCTCTTCGATCCCTACTCTCTCAGCCAAACTGCAGTGATGCAGCCTGTTTCCAGGACCACCACTTGGGGGTGGAGTCAGCTCTGGGTCGCTGATTGCATTCATCACTTTTGCTGCGTCTTTGGTCTCGCCCTTATCTGAGATGGCTAGGCATCCAGTCTCACTACTTAGGAGACCTGGGGGAGGGGGGGGGGGGGAAGAGGAGTATGACATCATTAGGACCACTGGTTCTGAAATAAATTTCCATAAATCATATGTCCTCTACTGGGAATTGAACCCGGTACCTTTAGAATTTGAGGAGGATGCCATACCTCTTAGCCACTTCGACCCCTCGACAATGTTAAAGATGCCCTAAATAAACATGGTGTGATGAAAATCAAAACAATGTACCCGCATAATTATGATGTTTCTCCCCTTCATGCTTCTTCTTCTTCTTCCATCCTTAGCCACCAACCGACAAAGCAGTCAGTGGCCAATACGCCTAGTGGCGTCTTAGGGCAACAACAAATTGATTTCTTTGCCGTTGTATCCCATCACACCTAGTGGCGTCTTTAGGGCAACAACAAATTAATCCATTTGCCGTTGTTTCCGTAATCAAATTGACTAGCAAACAGGTGATCAGCCCCTTCATGCTTAACAGAACATTATTCATTCATCTCCCTTTTCCTTCCTGATGGAGCATGATACCACCACTACAGCCGTCCTCCTAGCAGGAAGCCTGCATTAAACCCTTGCAGCAGTGGCTTCTGTAGCTATTTGTTTTATATGATAAAGTTGCCAGCCCCATGCACCACCTCACATTAGCTGCCTTTTATAACATGCGTGAGGGAGATGTAGCCCTATTCCTTATCTGCTTCCTCAGAGACTCCCAGGAACAGCTGGGGCTTAACAGTACGTGGACACACAAGGTCAAGTACTTATCACCATGCCATATTATCCAGCAGTGTTCTGAGACAAGTAATAGTGCTGACAAGCTCCTATTCTCCCTCAGCCAGGTCATCAATATCATCATCAAACCACATATTGGTGATATGTTTTCCTCTAATGCTAATTACTTCCATGTGGTTGTCAATTGTCAAATGAGTCTAATACGTGTTCCACAAGTATTCTGAACAATGGCCGCCGACTTTACGACTAGAAAAACTATGATGTTTAAAAAAATATAAACAGTCTGAACTTACAAGCTCGTATATATGATTTGCTAACTGAACTTTCTCATCTGTGTCTCCTAGTGCTTTGTAATATTCCTGTAAAAAGGGAATCCAATAAAATAATAATACATTTAAAAAAAGTGTAAATGTGTAAAGCAGCACAATGAAACAGTGAATATTTCATCTTAGAATACAGAAGCTAGTATTGTTTTGAAACTTACTGCATTCTCCTATCTCATAGAGGTTTTCGAAAGAAATACAGGATACTACCAGGTGACTGAACAGTTGTCACCAGATTTTTAAATGTTTATATCCTCACTTTAATCTATTGTATAAACTTCCACTTGACTAATGAATTTTAATTTTTTTATTCCTGAAACAAAATAAAATCCAAAATGGCCAATAAACCGACTTTACAAGAAAGCACCTGGCAAAGGGGCGACCGACCCCAACCAGGCGCGTCCACGGGTGGCGGATAGTGGAACGACCTCCAGATATGGTGTGTCAGCTGCGAATTAAGTCAGTATTGCTGGACGAATAAGCAGTCGCGGACCAAACGGCGATGTCCTCCCAGCAGGACGGGGAGGGGTAACAGGTGGCACTGATACCCCCACTGAAATCCCCCATATGTCCTATGACGGGTGCATCAAGCGAGTAAGAGCCGCTATAAGCTCTAGCCACGGGGAAGGTAAACCTCGGTAAACAAACCAACCTGCTGCCTTGCAGCTACCACCGGGAGATGGAAAGGCTATGGGAGACAACCCTGAACAACAAACACAACCTGGCCTGCCGAAGACGGAGTGTGTTAGCTACGGCGCAGACACCAGGAAAAATTAGGACACACACGCTTTTGCAGTATGGAGTCATGCGACAATCTCGACTTACGTCATGGCGTCACTCCTATCAGCTACAACCGGGGAGGAGCGGAACCGGGCCCCTAGCCTCGAAAGGGCCCACCCAAGCAACCAGTGCCTTTGCCAACCAAATGGTCGGGGGAAGGCAAAGTAGAGCAACTGACCAACCAACCCACTGCCTTACAGTGGCTCAATGGAATGCAGAAGGAGTGAGGAACAAGAAACCGGAGTTACAAGAATTCCTCAGGGAAAATAACATTGATATAATCTGCATCCAAGAAACTCACCTAAAAGATACCCAACGATTCTTCATACGTGGATACGAATCCTTCCGCCAAGACAGGGCAAAAAGAACTAAGGGAGGAATCCTCACGCTGATTAAAACCTCAATCCCAGCAGTAGAGATACACAGATCTGGTGAGGACGAACTTGAATACATAACAGTCCTACTACTGCTGCCCAGTGGAGACTTAATGATCACAAACTGCTACAGCGCTCCAACCACAACTCTGGAGCTACACAAAGTGAAGCTTGCAGCATCAAGACACCTCATTATGGGCGACTTCAACAGCCACTCACCCAGCTGGGGCTATGAAGCAACAGATCTGAGAGGAGAAGAGGTGGAAGATTGGATGGTAGAGAATAAACTAATTCTAATAAACCAACCAGAGGATAAGCCCACCTTCTATTCCAGAGTATGGAAAACAACGAGCACACCAGATCTTGCTATGGCTACAGATGACACACATCGACTCACCACTAGAACAGTAAATAACCAACTGGGGGGAAGTAACCATGTACCAGTCACATTACAGATATCTGAGGTAAGAAGTGCAGGACAAATTAATATGTCTCCTAGCTGGAATTTCAAAAAAGCAAACTGGGGATTTTTTAAAGAACAAGTCGATAACCTCTGTCAGAACATTACCCACTCAAATAATGTCAATAAAAACATTTCCATCATCAGTGAGGCAATCATCCAAGCAGCAAAGAATTCAATTCCACGAGGTAAACGACGAGACTGGAGTGACAATCTGGGAAAACTCCATAGTGACTTAAATAAAGCACGGGAAACTATGGAGCAAAGTCCCACATTAGAGAACACCCAGAGACACAACAGCATAAAAGTTTTTAATGAACAAATGAAAGCTGAAATCCAAAGGAGCTGGCACCAGCAGTCTCAACATGGAAAAGAACTCGAGCAAGCTGTGGAATCTGACAAGAGTACTAAATGAAGAAACAACAACCAGCTACTGCAAGACTGTCATCAAGGAAAATGGAAAATACCACACAGGAAAGATGGCAGCAAACATCCTGGCAGATTTCTACAAGGAAGAAAGCACCACATCACTTCCACATGCACGTATCCAAGAAGTACGTAAGGAAGTAAAAGAAAAACTGAAGCACCAAAACCCAGATACCTGCATGAAGTCATCCCTTACTTTGAGAGAACTAAATGCTGCCATAACAAAACTAAAGAACATGAAAGCTCCAGGAAAAGATGGTATCACAAATGATATGATCAAGAACCTTGGACCTGTAGCCAGGCACAAGCTCCTCCTAATCTTCAATCAATCATGGAGTACTGGAAAATTCCCAGATCGATGGCGAGAAGCAATCATTGTTCCCATCAGAAAGAAACAAAAGGAGAAAACAAGCAAGTCCAGCTACCGACCAGTTAGCCTTCTGAGCTGTCTGGGTAAGGTAATGGAAAGAATGGTGAACTCAAGATTAATGAAACATCTGGAAAAAAAACCATCTGCTTCATAACACACAGTCAGCATTCAGGAAAAACCACAGCACCGAAAACCAGCTGGTATATCTAGCACAGGAAATAGAAAATGCCTTTCAGGAGAAAAAGAAAGTTCTGGCTGTTTTTGTAGACTTGACAAAAGCCTTTGATAAGTTATGGAAAGAAGGACTCCTCCTTAAGATGCTCAACAACAAAATTGAAGGGAGAATGTTCAGCTGGATACGGGACTTTCTCCGATACCGCACAGCAAGAGTAAAACTTGACGGGAATCTGAGCCATCGCGTCACTCTTCAACAAGGTGTGCCACAAGGAGGAGTTATCTCCCCCACACTTTTTATCATATATATAAATGATATTGCAGAGAAACTGTCCGGGAATATCTCCAGGGCTCTTCATGCTGACGATTTTGCTGCCTGGTGTGCTGCTGAACATTTGCCTACTGCAAAGTTCAGGATGCAAGCAGCGCTAAATACCATCGGTAAATGGGCATCAGAGTGGGGAGTACAGATAAACCTCTCCAAGACAGTAGCAACCTGCTTCTCTCTGTCAAATCGCCAAGAAACGATCAAACTGCAACTAAATGGAAGTGAGCTTCCAATCGAGGAAAATCCAACATACCTGGGAGTCAAGTTGGATAAGAGACTCACCTGGAAGCCGCACATAAATGCAGTAGAACAGAGAGCAATAAGAAAGCTCTCTATTATGAAGAAACTGGCTGGCACAAGTTGGGGGGCAAATACCAACATACTAAAAAAAGTCTATACAGGCACAATCAGGCCTGTACTTGAATATGGCATGTCAGCCTGGGCCACGGCATCTAAAACAAACACAGAACGTCTAGGGAAAGTACAAAATTCAGGCCTTATATTAATCACTGGAGGGATGAAGACTTCTCCAATCCAGACAATGGAGAGATACACCAACATCCGCTCTCTGAATGACAAACATGAGGAAAAGGTATTCACTCACAGTGAGAAGCTTTTACGAATGCCAAGTCATCCAATGCATGCCAAACTCCATAGCTTGACAAAGAACAGGCTGAAAAGAACCAGCTTCATAAACATCTCCAAACATCTGCATCGATGCCATGAAGACCTCCTCCCAAAACAACCTACTGAGATTGAAATGTTAATTGACTATGAGGCGCCAGACGACTGCCATGGAAATATATCTATCTTCACAGAAGTCCCTGAAATTAAAAAGAAAGGCCACCAGACCCATCAACAACTAAAAACTTTGGCTCAAGAAATGATTGAAGAAAAGTACAACCCGAAAGAGTGGACACACGCATACACAGATGGATCCGCTGAGGGGGCAGTAAAGAACGGTGGTGGGGGCATTTT
The DNA here is from genome assembly GCA_024509875.1 of Oreohelix idahoensis. Classification (NCBI taxonomy): domain Eukaryota; kingdom Metazoa; phylum Mollusca; class Gastropoda; order Stylommatophora; family Oreohelicidae; genus Oreohelix; species Oreohelix idahoensis. Next base: position 103,537 of record JAMPIV010000580.1, read on the forward strand.
TATACTTGTAAGATTCCTAAATGGAAAGATCATCCGAAAGGCCTTCCCAACTGAAAAGATCTCCTCCAATTTCAGGGCAGAAGCTATGGCACTACTGCAAGCCCTGAAAATCTTCACCAGACCCGAACAACAACCACCAGCTAAGATAGTAATCTTCACCGACTGCAGATCATTACTGGAATCAATACAAAACACCAGAAATGATAACATGATGAATGAGATCAGATCTGAGATTAACATCATCCAAAGGTCATCAACCATTGCCCTTCAGTGGTTACCCTCCCATTGTGGAATTGCTGGTAATGAGAAAGCAGATGCTCTATCAAGAAGTGGCAGTAAAATGGAACAATACAGCCATCCATTGCCATATCGGGAAGCAAAAACCATAATCCACAACAAGTACAAAAATCAGTGGAAGGAGGAAGGGGATATGTACAGCAGAGATGACCCAATACACCATCTAAACAGATACCAACAGACCACAATGTTCCGCCTGAGAACCGGCCACTGCAGATTACTAGGACATCTCTATCGCCTCAAGATATCCCACACAAATGAATGCCCATGCGGAACAGGAATCCAGACCCCAGAACACATTCTCCAGAACTGTCAAACCCACGATGAACCGTGACGTGCGACCTGGCCAAGGGGTGCTGAGCTCCAGCAGAAGCTATGGGGCTGCCGCGCCGACCTGGTAAAGACTGTGGACTTCGTCCTGGCGACAGGCCTGCAGATTTAGCATGACTACAAACTGAACGCAGAAGAAGAAGAACAAGAGAGCAAGCAAACACAGTTGCCAGCTATGAGATCACGTGCTAAAGATGTTGGATCTTAAGTTGAGCTGTAATGTTAATGTGATATAGCATTTTATTTAGTAAAAATAGCATTTAATTCTCTTTATTCTGATGCTTATCAATAAATTAGTTGGGTAGAAGTGAACAAATAAAAACGTAAAAAAGGGAGACTTTTCAACGGCCTTGTAGAACTGTGTACAAATTAACTCTCAAGCAAACTATGCCTACAAATATGTATAAAATATGGTTTAGTACAGAACATCATTGTTATGAGAAAAAAAACAACATAAAGAGAGGTTACATACTATCGTACCGCTCCACCTATGTCCCAGTCTTGACGCATGGATGCGAGTCATGGGCAATGACTACAACCAACAAAAGTCAGATCCAAACCTCAGAAATGAGGTATTTGAGAAAGGTGGTTGAAGTAACAAGAAGAGACATGGTCCGCAACCAGACGATATGTCAAGGCCTAAAAACCCAACCCTTGCAGATTCAAGTAGAACAGTCCCAACTAAGTCATTTGGCCATGTCTGCAGAACGGGAGAAGATCGGCTGCCAAGGCAGGTATGGGAGGCTAAGAGCCAGGGATTCAGACCTCCAGAGTCTGCTGGGAGGACAACATTAGACAATCTCTGAAGGGCCGAGGACTAAAATGGAACCAGGCCTGAAGGAAGACAGCCAATAGGATAGTATGGCACTCTCTCTTCCAAACTACACCTCACGGTAGAAGAGGAACGACTAAGTAAGTAAGTAACATACTATGGTCCATACATTCAGAGGCAAAGATAAATTTAAAGGTACAGGAAGACAAAGTTTTGAAGCAGAGCTCCAAAGCACTTGTACATCAGGGAAAGGAAGTTTACTTTCCTTGGGTTAGAAGACACTTACTTACTTAGTCGTTCCCCTTCTACCGTGAGGTGTAGAGGTGGGTTAGAAGACACACTGTGACAGAAGGGCAAAATAGATGGAACATGTTACAGATAATGACTAAGAAGGTAGGGGACAGTCTAACATAAACGCACCAGACAAAGTCAACAACAGTATTACCTGAAATCAGTAAGCTGTAATAAAATGCAATTTAGCAAGAAACATGAAAATGAAGAAGTTAAAAATATATATGTAAATACGTTGTTACCGTCTAACAAATCAGCAGATGCTAGCAAAAACAACACTCCCACAATGAAGACTTGAAGTAAATTTTTTACAAATCATCCATCCTCACATTTTTGTAGGACTAAAGGGCACTACATATAAACACTATCCTCACAGATGAAGAATTATTTGACAATGCTAATGGAGAAGATTGACGAACTGAGAGATAATTTTAACGGAAACATTCCTCATATTTTTAAAAGAACTGTTCTCAGGAAGGGACAAATAACACAGAGGCAAAAAATAAATAAATAAAAGCTTGCGATCCAAACAAGCCCTGTGAATTTCTTTTTTTGAAGTTCAGTTTCAATAGTTTGTCTTTTATACTCATAGGTCTATCTTTGCCTCTATGCCCATGCTTAGTGTTTTTAGCCACTGCAGCTCCGAATGTATGCATTTATCTTCATGACAGTGAAGCCCTGTGGTAAACCATTTTTTTTTACATCAGAAAAACCTTGAAAACATCATCTTCATAGTGAACTTCAAACAAGGCTTGCTGTACTAGAAAATGTATTTCAAGTTCCCAATTAAGATAAATCCTTTATAAACATACATCAATAAATCCTATATAAACACACAAGTCAACTGACCTCTTTGATTTTCTTGAACTGTTCGTCCCTCCATTCTTTCTTACAATTTGGCTGCTGACATTTTTTGAAGTATGTTTTGACATTCTCCTCCAATGTGTCTAGAGTATCTGAGTAAAACGTATAATCAAAGGCTATGAGCTCTGATAAATTAAAATATGTTATGAACCCTTCATTTGTTCAAATACGTTTCCTTAAACCTGGTTCTGGAAAACAACACTGTCAAGATGTCATTTTGAGAAGGTGCTATGGTTGTATACTCCTGGGTGAGTGAGGTTTATTGGGTACACTGTTGTGGCAAACGTGATTGCAATGTAAGTCGAGCTAAACGTTTGTGAGTTGCATGTAATGTTTGCACGAGCAGCTGAACTCTGATTGTTATGACTTGTGACTAAAGTAGAAGTCATTACTGGCTAGAGTGAGCTTGGTGTGTGGAAGGTTAAAAGGTTACAGTGTTTGAGGGAGAGTTGACGTCTGTTGAGTGGTTTTTGTTGTTGCAAGGATCGATGTTATTTCTGATCCAGGAAGTTGTCGGTCACAAAAGTGATGTTAGCATTATCTGAGTACTGGTAGGTTGTCGAGATAGATTGGTAATTTCTTGTGCTTTTGAGTACCTCATATATATGTCATGTACTAATTATGGTTATATTTTGTTATGGTTGACAGTCTTTGACTTCTTGTGTAGACATTTCTAAACAACAGCGAACGAGAAGAAGAAGAAGAAGAAGACTTATTTATTGCTATGCACAGTGTGGAAACGTGTCCTCTGGACACCGTTGCCATTATAGTTGTTTTAAGTTAGTGGTAACAGTGGTATCGCTGTTGTCAGGGACAAAGATGTGCGTGTAAACACCATTAGTCTCGTGACAAACACAAAACTGTTTTGAAGTCAATTTTTTAAAATTCTTTTTTTTTGGCCTCTAAAAGTTAGTCACGATTTGAAAAGAATGAGTTGATTACGCAATTCGGCAGCAGTTTCTTATACTCTTGAAGTATCTCAAGGCCTGCAAAAAGTAAGCTAAATTTCATGACAAGAAGTATAACGTTGTCCAATGCAGTTCCCGTGGTCTCTGATGAGACAAAGAAAGAATAGGACTACTGCACCCTCAGGCCTGTATTACAAGGCGACTAATATTAGATTGTGCAAGAGGTTAGCAACCATATCATATAAAACAAATTGCTTCAGCATCCACCGCTGCAAGAGCATGTGAATACCTGGTGCAGGCTTCCTGCCAGGGTATCAGCTGCAATGGTGGCTCTATGCTCCATAAGGAGTGAAAAGGAAAATGATGATGATGCATTATAACTTTGGACTATTCATATATATATATATATATATATATATATATATATATATATATATATATATAAAATCCCAGCTTTTTCTGTCAGTAACGCTAAGGGATGCAACTTTGGTTGAAAGTTAGACATTAATTGTATTGTTTCCCTTATATGTACTCTCTGGAAAATAGTAACACTCAACAAAGAAAAGTGCGCAAATGACGGTGTGCACAAAAATATATAAAGAATGTGTGATCCCGTATACACACATTGGGATCCTCACTGCTGCCACATACGTAGTTCGTGTACTGTGGTGATGCACAGTGGTTTTTAAAAAATTATTCTTGAATAAGTAAAATTGCCGTTAGGTATTGGTACTTTTGAATTTAATTCCCGACTTATGACAGGCTTTTACACTAGTGGCTATAAGAAAATACAAGCAAAATGAGGATACTCACACGTCCACAATTTAAAGTGAGTGCAAAAAGACAAAGGTAGCTCCATAGCAGATACTGCCGTAAGGGCAGTGAAATGTTACAGCCATGACCATACTAGGTCCCACTTTATTAGGTGGGGATAAACAGTTCCTTTCCTTGCTGCCTTTTCCTGCCATTACTCAAGAGATGGGTCAGGTACCCATTTATAGCTAGACAGACTGAAGAACGATCCTACTAGGGTTTTGAAGCCGGAACTATTTCCATAACTCTGCCTATGCCGGTCCCAAGCCCGGATGAAAAAGGAGGAGGGCGGCCTGCATGGAGGCCGTAAGGAGGCAGCCCCTCCACCATGCAAAGGCACAACAGGCCAATCACCTGTTTGTCTTAAAACCTCATTATGCGAAACGTAAGAGAGAAAACCGGACTGATTCTAAAGGCGACGAACTGGAACAGACTACGGACTACGACTTATGGAACTTGGAACACAAGAAGTATAAATGGGAAGGAAGAGGAGCTGGCGGAAGAGATGAGGAAAGCAAAACTAGAAATCCTGGCTATAACGGAAACAAAGAAAAAAAAGACAAGGAGTCATGGATCTCGATGGCAACACGCTGCTCTACAGTGGTGTACCCACATCTGAAAGAGCTAAAGAAGGCGTGGGTTGTATTGTGGCCACAAATCAAAAAGATAGTATCAAGGGATGGAACTTTGTCTCGGAGCGCATTATGGTCGTAAAACTAAAAGAAGGAGAAACCATAGTCAACCTGGTCATAGTGTATGGGCCAAATGAGGATGAGAGAGCAGAGGTCAAGGAGGAATTCTTCGAGCTGCTTCAAAGGACAGTGGATGACTGCCTAGATGAAGTTATCATGCTCGGAGATTTTAATGCCAGAGTTGGAAATGACCATGCTAGATGGGGTGGAGTTATCGGAAGATATGGAGAAGATACTCTCAATGACAATGGAAAACGACTCCTTAGATTCTGCAGTGAGCAGAATCTGATCATTACAAACACAAAGTTCCCCCATAAGCGCATACATGCATACACTAGATGTGAACCAACAAAGAATGAGAAGTCAGTGATCGACTATGCCATTGTTCGGAGAAGCTCATTCAAATATGTCCAAGATGCTAGAGTCTGGAGGGGGCCAGAGATTGGAAGTGATCACTGCCTGCTAACAATCAAAAGAACAACTGAAAGAGTTGCTCAGCCTAGGAACTGCCCAACATCACGCAAGAAACCAAGTAAACGAGCGGGAGAAATAAGCATTAGGACCTACAAGCTGAGAGAGCCAGAAATTAAGACCAGATATCAGGGGCTTATTGCTGCAGCGGTGAGCAACACAGAAGAACGACCTGATGACTTGGAAACCCTCTGGATTAAATTCAAGGATATCATAAAGACAGCTGCTGCAGAAGCATGCGGTGAAGTCCGACTTGGGAACAAGAGAAAGAGGACACCTTGGTGGACAGAGGAAGTCAAAGAGAAAATAAGAGAGAAGAAAATGGCATGGAAACAATACTTAGGAGCTAAAAACACAACAGGACAAATGGAAAAATATAGAGAATATGTGACACTCAGAACAGAAGCAAAGAACAAAGTGCTAGCAGCAAAACAGAAGTCCTGGGAACAATTTGGAGAAAAGCTAGAAAAAGATGCACAAGAAAACCAGAAATTGTTCTATAAGACCCTAAAGAACACGAGGAAGGAAAAACAATGCCCTCTCAAATTTATAAAGGACAAGCAAGGCAAATTGCTTACTGCCCTGAAGGAAGTAATGGAAAGATGGAAAGAATATTTCTCAGAACTCCTGGATGGTGAGCATGGTGAAGCATCAGAAATGATAACCACTAGCACAGAAGAGAAAACCAATGATGGTGAAGATGACATAAAGATGGAAGAACTGAAGGCAGCACTGGAGAAAATCAAGATGGGTGAAGCAGCAGGGCATGATGGTATAACACCAGAAATGGTTAAGTACATGGGAGCATCAGGCGACCTACTACTCTTAAGGGTTTTACAGGCAGCGTGGTACAACAAGACCATACCAAAGGATTGGGAGATTGCCATCATAACACCAATTTTCAAAAATGGTGACAATCGACAGTGTGGAAACCATAGAGGCATATCCCTTCTCAGTGTCCCTGGTAAAATCTACTCTAGAATCCTAGAGCAGAGACTCCGACGCCTAGCTGAGCCACAATTGGATGAGGTCCAGTGCGGATTCCGAGCAAACCGAAGTACTCAAGACCTAATCTTCACACTCAGACAGCTGAGTAAAAAGGCCCTTGAGTATAAGAGTGAGATCCATCTTTGTTTCATAGATCTGGAAAAGGCGTTTGACAGGGTCCCCTGGAGCAAACTTTGGGACTGTTTGGCAAGGAAGAATATTCCAGCACCTCTGATTCATGCTATACAGAGCTTCTACAAGTCTTGCAGAAATTATGTGAGGACAGCAAACCATAAGTCAGAAGAGTTCAGGACCACCACTGGTGTAAGACAAGGTGATATCCTATCACCTTACCTTTTCATACTCCTCATGGATGATGTCATCAAGGCATGTAAGGAGAGAACAAGAAAGTATTCAGTGGGATACTGGAAGATGAGACAGGTCTATATTTCGGAGCTGGCATTTGCTGATGATGTTGCCCTGATTGCTAAATCAGAGGCACATCTCCAATCCAACCTGCAAGTCTGGAAGGAAGAGCTGGAGAAGAGAGGTATGGTCATAAGCAGCTCTAAAACAAAATCCATGGTGATATCACGAGAAGAAAGAAGACATCAGATTAAGCTGGGAGAACAGGTCCTGGAGCAGGTCGACCACTTTAAATACCTCGGAGCTATTATAGACCGAAAGGGAGGCATCAAAGAAGAGTTGGCCACTCGAAAAGCAGCAGCTGGGAGACTTTTTCAGGCCATAAATCGAGGATTCCTCAGCAAGAAAAAGGTTGGTAAGAAAACGAAGATGACTGTATACCGCTCCACCTATGTCCCAGTCTTGACATATGGATGCGAGTCATGGGCAATGACTACAACCCACAAAAGCCAGATACAAACCTCAGAAATGAGGTATCTGAGGAAAGTGGTTGAAGAAACAAGAAGAGACATGGTACGCAACCAGACGATATGTCAAGGCCTTAAATCCTACCCCCTGCAGACCCAAGTAGAACAGTCCCAATTAAGATGGTTTGGCCATGTCTGCAGAATGGGAGAAGATCGGCTACCACGACAAGCATGGGACACAAAGAGCCAAGGATCCAGACCCCCAGGATGACCCAGAGTCTGCTGGGAGGACAACATTAGACAATCTTTGAAGCACCGAGGACTAGAATGGAACCAGGCCAGGAGGAAGACAGCCGATAGGATAGTCTGGCGCTCTCTCTTCCGAATCTCTACACCTCACGGTAGAAGGGGAACGACTAAGTAAGTAAGTAACTCTTTCCATGCGAGGCAAGCACTCAACCACTCTGTCAATTGGATGCTCAAAAGACCTACCATAAATATAAAACCTCAAGCAGCTAATATTTTAAGCAACCACTCACTTGACACTTGGAGGTCCATCTCTCTCATTTCTGTGAGCTTCTCCCTCATCTCCATGGGGAGATTCTCGATAACTGAAACATACAAGGAAATAAAAAACAGTAAGATTCACAACAGTGAGAACCTGAAATGATGCTCTTTGGTGAATCAAAACTAATTCACATAGCAAAATGTTCACAGCAACTGAAATTGATAGAGTCCTGCGAGCATGTAGTTATACATCAACGCACTGGCTACGCAATTGAAAACAGATTATTACTAATTAACGAGCAAGTAATCTGCCAAAACAAGACGGGAAATAATTATGTTGCTCTCTTTCTGTTGCAAGTCCAGATGGCAGCACTGTTTCTCCAGTGATCATTTCATTTATTTCCATTACATTTCAACTTCACTGGACCTTTGCAGGCAAACTTATCGTCAATGCACTATGAAAAAAACCCAGAAAATCCTATGTGCTCTTTTCATAGGTATTCAATTTTGCTTTTGTGGTGCAATGTGCGGTTTCCATATTTTACTGAAAAGCAGACAGGATTTTTTCATTTTTGGTTACAGACGATTAAGTAAGACAGTCAGTATATAAGGGATACTCTCTGTGCATGTAAGACTGGAAGAAAAAAACAACAGCAACTGCGACCACATGGGCACAGCTGAAGATGGTAATCCAAATGAACAATTAATAGGTAGCATGCAACAATTGCTGATCTATGTTGAATGGATTACAAAAGTGACTGATAAAACATGTGGATTTGTTTAATCACTAATAACAGTCGTACATTAGTTAACAAACTGCTACCAGGTTTATAATGCAGGAAAAGTTAGACCACAAGAGCAGATCAGAATAATTACTGTCTCAGCTTCAAATATTGGTTGCAAATGGTAGCTAATATTTTCTGTCTCTAGCCTTAATAGTAAATTATGACAGACTCCTCTGTCCTTTATGTGATGTTTCCTTCCAATTATTTTTATTAAACACACTCGTCCATTTCATTGTAATCTGTCATGCCTTCATTGTTTTCAAGAATGCCTATGTCTCATTAGGCATTATTTAGGCAGTAAAATGACTCAGGATGGTGACACAACAAGAGAAATCCATACTAGAATTGCTTTGGCAGCTAGCGCCTTCAATAGATTATCTAACATTTGGAAATTACGATCACTGAATATACATACCAAGCTTCGTCTGTTTAATTCAAATGTTATCTTAGTGTTAACATACGGCTGTGAGAGTTGGAAAATAACAAAATCATTGGAGAACAAGCTGAATACATTCGAGAACAAATGTCTTAGAAAACTCATGAACATCAGTTGGAAAGAATTCAAGACTAATCGACAAATAAGAGAAGACTCTTAGGACCAGAAATATGTCTCCGACTATATAAGGAAAAGACGATGGTCATATATCGGTCATGTCCTACGAATGCAAAAAAACAGAATACCACTCCACAGGCGCTCAAGTCTCCTGAGGGAAGAGGGAAAAAGGAATGGACCAAAAGCTCTAAAACACTCAGAAGAACAATAATAAGAAAAGATCAGATTAAAGAACGTCCTGGGGCCGACCAAAATATGTGCGAAAGAGGCATCAAAGAGGAGTGGCGTCACAACGAACAACCTGGAGAGCACTGGTTTCTGCCTTATGCGCCGTGTTTGGTGCTTAAAGAATTTATTATTATTTATTATGTCTCATTATAGGCCCAAAGTATTTCATATGGTTCTTATCATTCAATTATTTATATTTTCTTGTTTTCCCATCATCTCTTTCATTGTTTGTGTATATTTCCATAAACTGCGCTTTAACCTTCTACAGATTCAAATTTCCTGTTTTCAGCTGCCTATCCATTTGTATATTTTAACAAAAAACAAAATAAACATAACAATTTGATGATTCTCATTTTGTGAAACTAATTTTTTGTTTCCACTTTACTTCTCTTTCATGTCTTCCATTCTCCTTTATGTCCAAGATACAAGTAATTTCTCAGATGTTTCACTATTTTTCCATTTATACCTTTATTTACTGATGGCTTCTCTTCAGTTTAGACCAGTGTTTCTTAACCTTTTAGAAGTCCTGCACCCCTTTACAGCATCTTAAGAAGCCTTGCACACCTTTACAGCATCGTAAGAAGCCTCGCACCCCCTTTAAAGCATCTTAAGAAGCCTCACACCCCTTTACAGCATCTTAAGAAGCCTCACACCACTTTACAGCATCTTAAGAAGCCTCGCACCCCTTTACAGCATCTTAAGAAGTCTCGCACCCCTTTACAGCATCGTAAGAAGCCTAGCACCCCTGTAAAGCATCTTACGAAGCCTAGTATCCCTTTACAGCATCTTAAGAAGCCTTTACCCCTTTACAGCATCTTAAGAAGCCTCACACACCTTTATCTTCTAGCTCGCAAAACATGCCAGAAATGCTTAAAATAGATAAAAGTTTATTTTCAGAAAATGTTATTTACAGAATGTGACTAAGGTTTGGTATCTAATTCACGCTGACAATGTTCTATTTTGTACAATACATTTGAGTTCTAAGTATTATATATATGGTTTATGATGATTCGTGTTCTAAAATATCTGGCAAGTCTTGCACCCCGGAGGGTGAGACTCTCACATCTGAAGCATGGAGCTACCACTTCAGCTGGTCCCTTTGCAAAAAGCCTGCACCAAGGATTCACATTCTCTTGCAGCTATGGTAATTTGTATTACATGATGAGGTTGCCAGCCCCACACACAACCTCACATTAGTCACCTTGTACGATATGCCTGAGAGTGTGGTAGTTGTATTCTTTCTTAGTCTCACAAGAGACCACGGGGAACTACATAGGGTATCCAGATTATACGTTCTTCATATCTGTTCAACCACAATGAGATGTTTTCCTCACAGTTTATCACTGTCCAGCATATTATCAGTAATCTTGTGATGTAAGTACTCTACTTACATATTTAAAGACATAGTCAAAATAACTAAAGTTTATACTTCAAATAGAAAGGAAGCTTAGAGAAAACCTTTGAGGCAATACTCCAAAGTGGGTGAAATGAAGAAAAGTGTTTAACAGGCCTTAAAAAATTAATTCAAAGACGCAGTAAAAGGGGGTAAGGGTTATGATTCCTAAACCCAAACCATAATCCCAACGACTTATTTGGTCCCCCTTGTTCTTCATTTCAACCTCCAAAGTGAAAGAAAGACTTCATGGTCTTTTCTGGATTTTCCACTGATGCTAGTCAAGTGGCATAAAAATCTGATAGCTACATATGTTTTGATGTTTGTGTACCATTTCTGGCTTGGTTATTTTTATTGACAAGTGTTGTGCTGGGTGGTTGCTCATGAGTTTTGTTAGTTAATTCCTTCAGATACCATGACATCAGTCCACCAAGTATTTCCTCTCCCTGTCTTTCTGCCCCTTCTTCCCTCAATCCTTCCAATTTATATTATGTAGGCTTATTACATTTTCACTCAGCATGTTTATAAAGGTATGCATCATGTTAATAGATTTGACATAAGTTTGTTGAAGGCCTGTGCTCCATGGGGTGCTAATGATTATAAATTATGATTGTCAGCCTTCCACATGAAGGTATCATTAGATTTATTTAGCTGTCCAGTGTTTTCGTTATCCTTCTCTGAAATTACATCTCGGCAGCTTCCAATGAGCTCTCAATTCATTTGTTCACATCTGTCTAGTGCTTCTTCGATTTCAATGGTTTTGCCGAAAAAAGGAGAAAGTGAAAGTAGAATTCACAAACTCAAAAAATGAAAGTATAAACATCCGTTTTTTTACGGAGATTAGTGTAGTTTTACACTAAAGCACGACAACTAGGACTATTTCAATAAAAATCATGGCTATCCATTATGCTCTATATTGATGTATATTTGAAAACATAGTAGTTTTTCTGAACTAACGTACGCTCTAAATAATCTTCCAAATACAGCATTTTTAGATGATTTATCCCACTTCCGTCGTTGCTTCACAACGCTGCCAGTCTTCGAGGCTAATAACGCAGTTGATTGGACAACTCCACTCGTCCTTTATTTATATAGCATTTTTACTTTAAAAAAATAATTAAAAGCCAGTCTCATTTAAATATAGGCTAATCAGCTAAATTTAAAAAAAAAACGATTACAAAGAAATGCATACTAAATACTAAAATTGCGACTTATTTCAGTTCTAAAACCTAGATTAAGGAATTCAAAGTGAGAAACTAAATATAATTTCAATTAAGTGCTAACAGTGTGATCTATTGCTCTATTATTTGTGGGAATTATTTAAAAAAAAGAAGTTATTAGCATTCTTTAAAAAACTATTAAAAAATATAAACAGATTTATATACCCATGGTTAATAATAATATTAATAATAATGTTTACAAGAAACAAAGGGATTAGGGGAAGGGAAGAGAACAGTCCGATTTTTTTTATTAGGGTCGAAGTTCAGTACGTTAAAAAGTATGCTTTGACGTTTAAACGACACTGACTAAAGAAATAATTTGTCAGCTGTTTGTAGTAGAAACTACTTATTTTATGTTTTGTTAATTTTCATGCATTAGAAAGAAAGGGAATCATGGCACACAGTGTTAAGCATCAGTTACTAAAACACCTATGCCACGTTGTGAAACAGAGGTCCTATGTTTCAGGGGTAAAAATGAATGAATGGAAGTTTGTTAACGCGTGGCTCTGATTAGCCTAGTGATTTCACACTGTGACAGTGACTGACCATATCCCTTTTTGGTCACTACGAAAAGTGCAGACTAGAGACCCCTATTAAAAAAAAAAAAAAGGAGTTAGCATTCCTCGTTTATACGATTCGCTTGCTACAGCGTCATCCAGGATTTTGTGATAGAATCCTGTGTTCTTGTAACATATATTCCTGTGTTTTTGGCAGTATGGACGGGTTGAATCACAAGGTGACAGGCGAAGGATCCCACCGAAAGGGGATCGACACGAAATCGGTTGTATGCATGCTCGCTCTTTTTCATCAGCAATTACAACTTGCTAGAAACAGCATTACGGTTAGCACACTACCGTTAGGATGTATGGTTACGATTATTTTTACGGATACAGAGAAATATTTGCAAATGTTTACCATAACATGAAGCCTAACCTTGTTTTAAGCTTTTTCAAATATAATTGTGTCCAACAAACATTGAGGCTGTCATCGACATCAGGTGCCATCTTCACATCGAAGGTCGGTTGCAGTGGATCTCCAACGTTTTCTATCTCTTGTCTTGATGGTGCACTCTGAGACTCTTTCCTGTCCATCTCTTGATGTAATCTTCCCAGGTATAGTGCTGTCCAAGGTTGCCACTCAATTTCTAGAGATAAACTCAGATTTTCTTCTTTAAAAAACCCAGAAATACCCAGATTATTTTATGCCTCAAATACATGGGATAGACGATGCTTACACAATCTTTTAGTGCAACTTTAGCACACATAAGCTGTGTGCTACCAATTTTTATTTATTTATTCATTTTTATTTTATTTTTTATTACCAAAAATTCACAATAATTTAAAAATGATTTTCCTTGAAAGTGAGATATTTTAACAGTAACATACTTACGGTAGTTACATTAACAAAATGTTCCTCAAATCAAATATAAGTTGTAACTTGTTACTGTTGAAAAATGTCACTTGTCAGCGACTCAGCATCCATGTCGACAACTTCTCCTTCGTCAAGATCATATGCATGAATTTGACAACGTGGAATCTTGATTGTGGAGATCCAAAATCGTTGCATATCTCTGCCGACAATGTCCTTCACGTACATCTTCAACCACGCTTTTACTAGGATTAAACTTATGACAAACTCTATCTTTGACAACTGCTTGCTTGGCTAGTATTCCATTGGAAACTGTTTCACACAAAAGCTTGTTGCGCTTCAGTGACATTTTTTGAGCAATTGTGCTGTCTGGAAACATCAGCTTGCATATTCAATCATATGATCAGCTTGTGAAAACGGAGTATTATGTTCTTACATTAAAGCCGACAACAGTATCTCTGCTTTAGCCATTTTGTCTTGGAGACAGGGCTCTTTTGGTTTGATGAAAAACTTGTTAATGTTCAGAGTTTTGCTTTTAGCTTCAAAGTTTTTCATGTGCTTCTGTGTGCTTTTATGTGTCAATAAAGCGGTTTTGTTAGCATTAGTTAATGCACAGGAACAGACTGTACAAATCGCAGCATAGCGATTGCCAGAGTCCGGCTTTATCCAATCTTTCAGTTCGCTGTCTGTTAGCCATTCCTCACAAAAAGCCTGATGATACCATGGCTTCACTTTTTTGTGCGGTGGCATGTGTGTCGTCATGCTGCTACAACTACCTAGCTTACCTTCATCATCGCTCATTTTATAATCTTATAATAAAAAAATAAAATATGCTGTTTATCTGCTTAAGTCTAAAATTTAAACAGAATACTTTAAAACACATCGCAAAAATTACTGGGTATTGTAGATGACAGCCATTAACAGAATAACTGGAAATAGATAGCTGATGTAAACGAGTCAAAAAACAACGTCATTGATGTGGTTAAAAACAAGAATTAAATTTAAGTGGAATAAAAAATATAAAGCACATTTTTAAATATTTAATTATAATATAAATATAATGTATAATGCTCAGTGCACAGAATATACATACATTGTAAATGCAAATTGTCAAATATACCCAGATTAATGCAGATTTGGAAAAAAAAAACCCAGATATCCAGACGGAAGCCCAAAAACCCAGATCTAGTAAAAAATACCCAGCTGTGGCCACACTGGTGCTGTCTTCCTCTTGCATGTTTGCCTTCAACTCTGCCTTCTGTTATGGTCTTCAGTAAAGTGTTATGTCTTTTTACATGGCCAAAATATTTTAGCTTTCTAGATTTGATCTTCATTAATTTTCTTTTCATTCCTAGGTATTGTTGCCATATGTTAAATAAAACAGGAACAAAATAGCACATTACTATGTCTCTAGTTTCTTATTTTAGGGTATGTACTTTGATGACTTAATCGGCCACCATTTTGATAGCCATTTGGGCAACATCTGGCACACGTCCCACTATTCAATTGCTCAACCTTCTGGATGTATACATTGTTGTAAAGTAGGGTACCAAGACTACCGGTTCTACTCTACTGTGAATGCATCCAGTTGTCTTGATGAATCCTGTAGTTTTTTCATTTATTTTCCCATTCACGGAAATTCATGGTACATTTTACAGAAGTTCCTAATAGTAATATTAAATAAAAATAAAGATCTTAGTGTTAATAACATTAACACCTAGTACCAAGGCTTCTCAGTTAGCAATTACATTTAAGTACCAAGGTATTTAGGAAAAATTTCATTTTTGGGTGATGACATTTTTAAAAATCACTGAGACTGAACGAGTCAACAGATTTACATGAAACTTTAAGGATAAAATTTACAGTGTATAAAGTGTCACGAACTGACCTTGTTTTGTGTTCAGGTCATGTGATCATGTCTGCCATTTTGAATATTGATGAGACAATAGAAACAAACTATTGAAAAATGTATTAAAAAATTATAATCAACTCAAAACTCATCAAACTTTCTGCAGGATTAGTCCCTGAAGGCTTGGGTCCAGAAATCCTTAGAGTTGTTGTTATTTAACTAGGGCTGCTGAGCTTCTTGCTCTTTTGCTGCCAATACCAGGTTGAAGAATCCTTGGTATTGTCTACACTGTAGATCTAGGCTTTTCCTGTGGCTTTTCTGCTATTCCGAAATGTGTTGAGTTGAAGTCATGAGCTCTTGTTTCTCCAGCTAGACTTGCATTCAAAGGATAATGACATCTGGTCCCAAGCTAAGAGGAAGGAGTGGCACACTGTACATTCTCCGCCATCCAAGGGGGCTCTCCAAATATGCAGAGCAAAACTGTGCTCTGGTTCTGGGCTTTCCCAAGGAATTGTCACGTTCTACACAGAACCACTTTCAGCTCCCCCTGCCTATCATGAGTCCATAGTGAGATCCTTCTGCATGCAAACAACCAGGTAAAAGCCAGAGTTACGTCTGGGACTCAAGAGACTCCTCCAAGCTTAGTGTGCAGTGCTGGGTTCTCAACATGTTTCAGCACAGGAGGAATCCCTGGAAGTGTGTGGATGATTTCAAAAGTCAATGAGGTTGCAATTAGCTTCACAGACAGAGGTTCACTTCCCTATCTGTGTAATATAGCATTTTGCTTATCTGATGGTCATATAAGGATGACTCCAGATATGCCTCCATGCATAAATCCTTGGGATGTAGGATAAAGAGAGAGGGATAGTACCTCATGGTGAGAGACAGCCATGTCCTTTTTAGGATAGTCAGGATCCTATTTGGTTCTCTTCTCTTTATCTAGCTCATGTATGGCTCCTCGAATACCGCTTGTGTACGGCGGTGGCCACATCCCGGGCAACAGTCTTGGCTGACTGGCAAAACTACATGGGTGGAGTAGGAGCAATCTTACTCAAGGGAATGTCCATCCCTAGTACACAAAGACTGAGACGGTGAGTGAGGCAGAGGAATCTGAGAAGATCAACGGCTCGCAAAGCGAAACAGCAAAGTGTGTGGCGCACTAGAGGCATGTCGGACATAGAAAAAGACAATGGCTAGCCACCGTGGAAGAGATTGGGGCCTTACCACGTACTTTCTACAGAACGTAATGGGATCACAACAAAAAGATAAGAACAGATATGTAGAGAACTCTCTGTCCCCTGGGGAAGAATCTACTGTACAAATTAACAGGGAAGAGGCAACTCCTCTAATGAGTAAGGAAGTACATAATGACGAGTGTTCTTTAAATTCTGTTGAAAGGGAGCATTCTGAGAAAGACCACCTAAAAACTAGTAGGAGAAGCCTAAAAATAGGAACATGGAATATTAGAACTCTAAATGGAGAAGGATAGCTTGACAATCTTATATTAGAGGCAACAGACATGAAACTCGATATACTGGGAGTTGCAGAGGCAAGACTTTTGGATACAGGCTACATAACAAGAGACCAGTACACGCTTATACACTCAGGAGGAGAAAAACGTGAAAGAGGGGTAGGAATGTTGATAAAGAAGGAGTTAGAAAAATACGTATGTGGATACTGGACACACAATGACAGAATGATGTTACTAAAGATGAGAGCAAAGCCATTCGACATATCAATCTTACAAACTTATGCACCAACTAAAGATCACAGCGAAGAAGAAATAGAAGAATACTATGAAGCAGAGAATGCCATTCATATGATACAAAAAGGAAAATCAGCAGGCATGGATAACATAAAAATTGAAATGATAGAAGCTCTGGAGAGCTTTGGTATAGATACAATCACAGAAATATGCAATGATATATACAATACAGGATATATACCACACGACATGAAGACATCAGTTTTCATAACATTGCCCAAAAAACCAAATGCAACAGAATGTTCAGACTTCAGAACAATCAGCCTGATGAGTCATGCAATTAAGATACTGCTCAAAATCATACAGGAAAGAATAAAAAGTAAAGTAGACAGCGAAATCCAAGAAGAACAGTTTGGTTTTAGATGGAACAGTGGAACAAGAGAGGCAATATTTTGCCTAAGAATATTAGCAGAAAAATATACAGAGGTCCAAAAAAGTATGTATATGTGCTTCATTGACTATAAGAAGGCTTTTGACAGAGTCCATCATGAGAAAATAATTGAATGCCTCAAAGACATAGGTATTGATGGAAAAGATATAAGAATACTCAGTAACCTTTATTGGGAGCAAACTGCCACAGTAAGATCGGGAAGGAATTATTCACCATACATAGACATTAAAAGAGGTGTCAGACAAGGTTGTGTGCTGTCCCCCTGCCTATTTAATTTATACACCGAAGAAATTTTCAAACAGATACAGGAAATACCAGGACTGAACATCAGTGGAAAGTCAATAAACAACCTTAGATATGCAGATGATACCGTGTTGTTAGCTGAAAGCGAACAGGAGTTACAAGAACTAGTGAAGCAAGTGAACAGTATAAGTCATGAATATGGACTCGACATTAATATTGAGAAAACAAAAACTATGATAATTAGCAAAACAGACGATAAACCCACATTAAAGATAAGCGTAAATGGAAAAATCCTGGAACAAGTCAAGAGCTACGTATATCTTGGTCATATAATAACAGAAGATGGCAGATGTGAAACAGAAATCAAGAAGAGAATAGGAATGGCCAAAGCTACATTCAACAACATGAAACATATACTGACATCCAAACAGTTATCTCACAAATTAAAACTGAGAATCATAAAGTGTTATATATATTCTGCATTTCTGTATGGTGCAGAAGCATGGACGATGAATAAGCATTTGGAAGAAAGAATTGAGGCTCTTGAAATGTGGATATATAGAAGAATGGGGCGTATCTCATGGAAAGAGATGAAAACAAATAAGGAGGTCCTAGAAAATCTAGGTATGAAAAGAGAACTAATGAGGGAGGTCAAAGTTCGGCAGCTAAAATACTTTGGCCACATAAAAAGGCATAACACCTTGCAGAAGACCATAACAGAAGGGAGAGTTGAAGGCAAACGTGAAAGGGGAAGACAGCGCTATAAGTGGGAAGATAACATCAAGAGATGGACAGGAAAGAGTTTATCAGAGTGCACCACCAAGACAAGAGACAGAAGACGTTGGAGATCCATTACAGCCAACCTTCGTTGTGGAGATGGCAACTGATGATGATGATAAATTCTTAGAGTAAAACTCTGTTAACTATGTCAGCGATTCAAAAGAGTTGGGATACAGTGGATTCCACCTCATTGCAACATTCCTGACAGTGAAGAGGCTGCCAGCTTAACAAAGGGAGAGGCCAAGAGTTTTATCAGAAGCATATACAGGAACAAGTGGGAAGCAGAGTATCAAATCAACCAGATAAATGTTGGATATTTACCATGTCCTTCGAAGGGAACAATTGGTAGTCTTCAGGCTCAGCATAGGCCACAACAGATTGCAATACCATCTGTTTAAAAAGTGCCCAACAAATGAGCAACAGAGAAAGCACATGCTGTCACAAGTACCATTCTTGGACAACCTCGATGATGATACCAACAACCTCAGGTTGACGATTGCTTTCTTTAAATATATTCAAGTTGCCATCTAGAAGAATTCCTGAAATAGAATCACTAGTACAGAATTACTAGACGCGAATAAAACAAACTAACAAATTGTAAAAAAAAAAAACAACCTATTTTACTTGGATAACACATACTTTATAAACACAAACATGTTTGTAAAATAATATTTCAAATTACTTTATAAACACAAAGATGTTTGTAAAATAACATTTCAAATCTTAATTCAAGAAGTAATTTTAAAAAACGTAATAAATTTGCATATATAAGATGCATTTTTTACAGAGAACATAAAATGTGCACATATCAAAATCATCACCACCCTTCAGCTCCCCAAGGAGCATAGGCCTTCAACAAACTTATACCAAGTCTTCCTGTCCCGTGCCATCAGCTCAAGGTCTGTCCATGTCTTCTTCATGTCTGTCTCCAGTTCTCTTCTCCACGTGTTCTTTCGTCTTCCTCTACCTCTCTTACCCTGGGGATTCCAGAACAAGGACTGCAAAGTAACACTGTAACCTACCAAGCATGTCATGCATAAGGTGGGTTGGGCATGGGCCCAGCTATCCCATCCTGTAATGTTTAGCCACAGAAATTTCACACACAAATCAAAATAATGATGAAAAAAATCATGCAGATACTGTACTTGAAATTAAGAAAGTTGGTGGACATGTGATCGGTAAAGACGATGAGTGGTGGAGAGAAGATATGAGCAGAAGGAAACAAAAACCTACTGAATATTAGATAATGAGTTACATAGGTGCACTTTTCCCTATACTATACTTGTATATTCCTTTTAATAGTTGATTCTTAGAAAACGTTATATGATTTTGCCACAGACATTTCTGGCTTTGTTACAACGTTACAGTGATGTCCATGGTCATAATAATAATAAACATTATGTGTTGTTTGACATATTAATGATGATTTTGAAGTAAAAGGGCTAGATGTGGCTTTACAGCAACAACAGGAAAACGTAACATGCTAGAAGTATTTGTAATATGCAGAAGATATTCAATTAACATTTTAAATTAGTGTTTGGTCATGCACTATACCTTCTTCTTTGTACACTCTCAGACATCCACTTGAATGTTCTCAAAGAAAGCAGTAGTCAGTGTGAGGCTATTTGAATTCCCTTGAAAGCTTTTCCATGAAAGGAACTGGTGTCGGCCATATGCGCATTTTCTGTACCGCATATAAGGGGCAACTTTGAAGCACTATATTAGGGCTGCACCGAATAGTGGTTTTTACTATTCGGCCGAATGCGAATAGAGGCCTTTAACTATTTGGCCGAATACGAATAGTGAGTGAATGTTGGGCATAAAAAGTTGTGTTCAATAGGTCTACTGACATTTTTATTAATTATACACCGTTACAAAAAATACGGCAAATAGCCATTAATCACTTTTTAAATTGCTGCATGAAACATGCATTGGCGTTAAAAAAACGATTCTCTCAACATTCTCTGCCGAAAGACAACATCTGTTATCTGAAAATGTGTTGCTGGCAGTGCTGAACAGACGTTCACTTGGGACACTTGTTTGAGGCGCGGCGAGATATCATTGTGCTGGATATTAGCCCTAACAAAGCTGTACATGTTAAGAATAATTATGTCAGTAAAAAATTTCCTGCTTGGCATTGTGTATCTCAGTTCCAACAAACCAACCAGAAACATGAAACTGACATCTTGCACGATAGAATATGGCTGAATATCTAGTGCCATCATTTTGCCGATGGCTTGATGTACTTTCGTTGCCTCTGCACTTGCCCATGACTTTGTTCCCTCTGCCTAGTCAGCTGATGCAACCCGCTACATGCTAAAGTATGCATCGCAAGGCGTGGTGTGTTGAGTTAGTAGCGGGACCAAATGAAACTTAAAGTCAGCCTACTTTCTGGGTCTAAAAATATCATGCCGCGGGTTGACCTAAATTTTCGATTCGTATTTGATGCAGCGCACTATTCGGCCGAATACAAATAGTTAATTTAATGCACTATTCGGCACCGAATCTTTGATTCGGTGCAGCCCTACTTTATATATGCACTATATAGAGAGCATAGTACAGACCACATTAGCATATAAAGGGCAAAAGTTTGAAGACATATCTCGAGTTCATTAACTGTTTCATATAAAAATATGTTTGATTATGCTGTGTCAGTGTCTGATATTGATATAAGTTTTTATTACTTTTCATGTTTTCTTTGTTTAAATTTTACGGCTCATATCTTGATCTTACTAGGTGTGTTTATAATGCTACTGTCATGTTTGACTCCAGTATAACAACTGTGTTAAGTATTCATATTTAGTGCAAGTTTTTTCTTCAAAATACATTAAAATGCAGAGAAAGCGCATTGGAGTTTTGTATTAAGCACTCAATTTCTTGTTCCTTAGGTTACATATATACATTTTTAAAGGATTAATGTTTTGTGTTCTGCAGTAATTTGAAAATATTATGAGTAATTAAAGCATTTACATTTTTAAGAAACTGCCACAATTCTTGTAATAGCCCCTATTTTGACCCATTTTTTTGCACTCATACTTCAGGTGTATGAAGTAAAATAACAACAGTCACATCATTCCCATGCTTTGCTGTGTTCAAATTTGAAATAAGAATATTAAAAGTAATTTATGGAGGAACCAATTGTTTTAAGCTGAAAATAATGAAGTGCAAATGTGGAAAATGAATGTTCAACACAAGACAATATGAGCAAATGAAAGATGCACCTAAATGTGGTGGATGCTAGACATTGTGTTTGTGTTGCAAGCTTTGTTTGGCTTTCTGGCATGCTGATGTGAAGGAGGAAGGGGTCCTCATGCCACTCATTTCAGTATCCTCATATAGAAGATTATGCTACAGCATGCAGATTGTTTTTGTTTCTGCAGAGCAGCAACTTGAAGAGGACATGCCTTTATGATTTTCACATCTCAGAAGGAGCCAAGATGGTTCCTTTTGCTAGTTGGGAAATGCCCGTCCAGTATAAGTCAGGGATATCAGAAGAACATCTACATGTGAGAAAGTAAGAGAGATGGTGTAATTTATTTATTTTTTTAAAAGAGATAATTTAAAATATTTTTACCCTCTCAGCTTTATTTTCTCTGTTTATAAATATAACACGCACATAAAGGTATGTTTGCAGGCACTCTGGAATAATAAAGAAGTAGAAAACTAGACAACAGAAAAACAACAGACGTGAGTGGCTTACCAGGGAATCGAACCCAGAACCTTCCGTGTGGCACCCCAACCTAGCTATGGAAGCAAATCACACTATCCTCCCTGTCAGCTAAGCACCACAACTAGTTCACTTATTGTAAATAGCAGGGGTGGCCACTAGGTGACTTTTGGGAGCTGCAATAATAGAGGAAACTTGGGAAAGAGCCATCCATATATTTTTGCAGAAAAATGTTTATATATGATTACAAAGGATGATTGACAAGCCACTTCGACTGAGAGTTGTACTGGTGAAGAGTATCTGTTTTTAACTTTACAGGCCTTCGGTCAGTTCGTAAGATTGCTTAGTATAAGTTTAATGTTTACATGGTTTAATTTTACCGTACCGCACTTATGGCCTCTTCTTTGTCTTCCCAAAGAAAACATAAATTTTTAACAGTGGAATCAAAAATTGACATTTTAAAATAACTTTTTAAGGGAGAAAGGGCGTTTTCATTAGCCAAAATTTATGAGTTGAAAAGTCAGCCATAGCAGATATTAAAAACAACAGGCAGCAAAAAAAATGTAAAGTTCGCATTGAAACTTGATTCTGATGATGAACCTATACAAGGTGAGGAATTTTCAGCACTAGAGACTGATGGCTTGGTATGAGCCAACCAATTGAATGACATCCAAATCAACAATTTGAGAAATGGGCCAGTTTAACAAGATGGCAAAGCCAACTAAATGGAAAATGCAGGTATTTTAATATGGCTGAGAGGTCTAGGTGAGTGTATCAAAACAAGAGTTATAGATTCATTATATATAGAAACTGTTCTCATTTCGTGAATACCACTTATACCGTAATTACTAATCGGTCATTACATTTAAACATAAGCAGTTCACTCACTATAAGATTAACATTTTAAATGATTATCAACAAGCATAGGGTCAAACTTAGTGCAGTTTGATGCATAATTGAAACCATATATGGATAAACAATATGGATAGGAGCTTTATATTCCTGCCAGATTCAGTCAGGCAGAACATGTCATGGGAGAGAGGCCAGACTAAGAGAGGACAACCAGCCTTACCAGTTATGACTGTTACAGGAATGTGTTGTAGAAAAAAAATTCAGTGTTCATGATTCAGTTTTATATGATAGTTTCAGGTCTTTGTAACACCGAAAAACTATTTTCCTTATTTCTATTCACAAGAATTTGTTGCTCAAAATGCTTTTATTTTTTTTAAATTCTGCTTTTGCATGGTCTGTTATGTTCTTTATTTCTGAGCTGCATCACTGATATGCATAAGCAACATTTAGAAATGTTATATTTTAATAATAGTCATGAATTATTTTCCACATATTTCAGAGCTGTAGGAATTTTTGATGTTTCACATATGCTGCAGACTCGAATTGATGGAGCAGACCGAAAACGCTACATGGAGAGCTTGGTGGTTGGAGATATTGAAGGTTTCTTCAGTTTCTTGTTTCATCGTTTATTTTAGTAGATCATAAAATGTGTATCTCAAAAACATCTTAATTCTGTATCTTGATAATATTTTATTATGAATCTGTTCCAGCAGAATGAAGATTGAGTCTTTTTTTTTTGGTAAATTATATTTGGACACATTATTTGTGTTTAACATTATCATTCATATACTCCTATTTGTAAGCCAGTACCTTGGTATCAGAAGTACAGAAACAGTTACACATAAAGATGGCTTTGGAGCTGGGTGTCCCCCAAGAGGAGGTTGTTACCCACACTTGCTTATATACATAAATGATATAGCAAAAAATTATCCCAAAATAAGCCTGTCTTGCCTTTTTTGCTGACTTAGCCTAATGGATTTTTGGAGAATACACCACTTAGGCAAGCTGTCATATTCATCAAACCCTGAAATCTTAAGAGGAGGGTTTCAAATATAGCTAATCAAGATATTTGAAGAAAATAAAAACAACAATAATTTCAGTGTTCTTCCTCTCAAATAAACCATAGAGCTTCAGACTGGTGCATCATGGGAAAAACTTTCTTTGAAACAACCAAAACTATTTGGGCACTTCCTTTATTTGACACTTAGGGTGTTAACCGATTGTAAGACCTTGAATGGCATTCATGAAAAAAATGTGCTGATACAAACCCGAGGAGTGTACTAAAGAAGCTAAATTCTTGAATCCTGTCCTAGAATATGGCGCTGCAGCATGATAAAAAATATCCAGGTCAAACTTTGATAAACATTAACCAACTCCAAAACCAATCTATGAGAATCATTAACAGGAGGTATGAGAATAAGACCCATTGAAAACCTGAAAAAGATGACATACTTATAACCAATTGAGGACCAAAAAAAAAAGACAGCAGGACCCAGCAGCAAGCTAAAAAATTAAGAAGGCTAACAGATCTCCCAATGTACTAGAAAATAAATTATTTGGAAAGTGAAAACTCAGATGGAATAACTTGTATGAGATTATGTAAATTCAGAACATTTCTCTTTTTCTACGTGACTACCAGGTTTCGATCCAGGAACCCAGTTACTTTGCCGTTGAAAAACCAGAGCATGTGATGCTGAATGCTAAACCCAGTTTTCTCACTTTGACATGTCAGACATATTGTTGTCAAGTATGCACAACCTGTTTATGTGTTTTTTCTAATGTCATAGTTTATTTGAAGAGTCGATTGACAAAGTGGCTTGAGCTCATGCTGTTCAAGGCAAAGTTACCAGCTTCCAAACCTGGTTTTGCTGTTTACTTGGGCTGTATTGTATCTAACTAAACCTATCATTAAGTTAGCTTATGGATTGGTTGTTGTGAGGAACGTGTATTAGTTTTACTGAGCCAAACTTTAGTTTAAAGTTTAGTTATATGCTCTTGCAGGTCTGAAGGACAACCAGGGGACACTGACAGTTTTCACAAATGAAAATGGAGGAATACTTGATGACTTGATAGTAAACAATGTCAGTGATGGATATTTATATGTTGTATCCAACGCAGGCTGTGCTGAAAAGGACTTTGCTCACATGAAGGTATTTCATTAAGTTTGTGTCTCATTTTATGTTGGTTCTACAGTAAGGATAAACCCCAATAAACATTAATGACGACTTGTGATTTTTAGCAACACGGGTCTGAAACTCTTAATAGGATGTATGATCCTAGCAAAGCTCATGTCATATTTAGACTCATGGTCATATTCTGAGTGATACATGTTGTTTACTTTCCAGTCAAGAGAAGCTGATTTCCAGAAATCTGCAGCAGATGTGAAATTATCAGTAATAGACAGAGCTTTAGTGGCTGTGCAAGGTAACTTTCAATGTATTTTTTTTGTAAACATAAGGATGGTAGTCTAGATGCTTAGGGAAGATGGTGTGCTGTCATTTTGAAGTGAACAAAGTAAAATATAAATTTAAGTGACCCTTGCAGAGCAAAGTTAAAAATAAATTTAAGTGTCCCTTGTAGAACAACATTAAATATAAGTTTAAGTGCACCTTGTAGAACAAAGTTAAATATAATTTTAAGTGTCCCTTGTAGAACAAAGTTAAATATAAATTTAAGAGCCCCTTGTAGAATAAAGTTAAAAATACATTTAAGTGCCCCTTGTAGAATAAAGTTAAATACAAATTTAAGTGACCCTTGTAGAATAAAGTTAAAAATTAATTTAAGTGTCCCTTGTAGAACAACATTAAATATAAGTGCCCCTTGTAGAATAAAGTTAAATATAAATTTAAGTGCCCCTTGTAGAATAAAGTTAAAAATAAATTTAAGTGACCCTTGCAGAACAAAGTTAAAAATAAATTCAAGTACCCCTTGTAGAACAACATTAAATATAAGTTAAAGTGCCCCTTATAGAATGAAAATTAAAAATAAATGTAAGTGCCCTTTGTAGAATAAAGTTAAAAATACATTTAAATGCCCCTTGTAGAATAAAGTTAAATATAAATTTAAGTGCCCCTTGTAGAATAAAGTTAAATCTAAATTTAAGTGCCCCTTATATAATAAAGTTAAAAATAAATGTAAGTGCCCCTTGTAGAATAAAGTTAAATATAAATTTAATTGCCCCTTGTAGTTCACAGGGGTCTCTGATGACACCAAAAAAAAATAGGACTAATGCTCCCATATGCCTGTTAACACAGGGCTGGCAACCTTGTCATGTAACACTGATTACTACTAAAACCATTGCTGCGAGAGCACATGAGTGCCAGCTTCTTACAAAGAGACCAGCTGCAGTGGTGCTTCCATGTTCCATAGGGAGTAAAAGAGGCAAAGATGATGTAATTAATGGAAATAAGACAAGATGTTACTTCCTTAATTAAGCCATACTTCTGGGGTTTTGTACAGAAGCGGCATTTCACTGTTGTATATCAGAACTGGTGGAGCAGAAAAAAGATATAAAAGTAGGCTGAGCTAGGCTGGGTGTCTTTTTTATCATCACCTTTCAGCTCCCCAAGGAGCATAGGCTTTCGGCAAACTTACACTAAGTCTTCCTGTCCCGTGCCGTCAGCACGAGGTCTTTCCATGTCTTCTTCATCCCCTTCCTGTCTGTCCCCAGTTCTCTTCTCCGTGTGTTTATTTGGTCTCTCTCTTCTAGTAAGAAGTAACACAGAAGTATGATGGACAAACATTCATTCATTCATAACCCTCCACTCCCAAAGGAGCATAGGCCTTCAACAAACACATGCCAAGTCCTCCTGTCACGTGCCATCATCTCAAGTTCTTTCCACGTTCTTCTTATCATTTTAACCTCTGTTTCCAGCTCTCTTCTTCATGTGCTTCTTGGTCTACCTCTGCCTGTCTTGCCCTGGGGGTTCCAGAACAAGGACTGCCTTGTAATGCTATCAACAGGTTTCCTCAGTGTGTGTCCTATCCATCACCATCGTCTTCTTCTCATCTCTTGTTCCACTGGCATTTGTCTAGTTCTTGTCATCAGTTCCACATTGGTAACCTTGTCATACCATTTTAATCCCTCTATTCTACGCAAGCACCAATTTATGAAAGTCTGTAGCTTTTTGGTTGTTGTCTTTGTTGTTCTCCATGTCTCAGAGCCATACAATAAGACTGCCTTCACATTTGAGTTGAAGATTCTTATTTTCGTGTTGGATCCGATTTCTCTTGATCTCCATATATTTCCCAATGCAATGAAAGCTCCTCTTGCTTTTTGTATTCTTATTTTGATATCACTGTCTGTCCCTCCAACTTTGTCTATATTGCAACCAAGATATGTGTACGATTCTACATCTTGTATTGGTGTTTCTTCAAGTTCAACCCTGTTATCATTACCTGCATTTATTCTCATTATTTTTGTCTTTTCCCTGTGTATTTTCAGACCCAATTTCTGTGACCTCTCATCGAGCGTTTTCAACTTGTCCTACATCTGAATGGACAAACATACTGGGGATATTTGAAAGCATTATAATGTCAATATACTGTATTGCTCAGAAGCATGGAAAATAAATACTTCAGCAACAAAGAAACTGTAACCCTTTCTCAAGAAGTAGCATCAGTAACTCATGCAAATTACATGACTAGAAATTAAAAGCAGCAGACACCTACCATACTTATCATCATTGCCCTTCAGAGATACCTGCGTATCATTTCAAGCTTCTAGTTTGCTTTCTTGTTTTGGATTTGACTAAGAACAAAACTGAGAATCCTGATTCACAGAGATAGATCAACGGAATTAGATCCTTGTAAGCACATTTAGTAAGAATTGGATATGCTTCTCCAAGAGGTAAAAAAAAAATGTTGTTACCCCAGTTACTGAAAATCAAGTTTAATTTTCTGGTTATTGCAGAGATCAGTTAGCTCATCTTTCTGTCTTCAGTCCCTAACTTTTTCCATGAACACTACAACTTTAGGAATATTTCAGTAGGATACTTTAGTTAAATGTTGAATGCACTTTCTTTGGCATGTTATGAGATGACGAAAAGAATAGGGTAAAGGATCCCGTTACACGCTCATTGAGCTAGAGTATTTTGCAACAGCAAGAAAGATGTGACAGAAAAAGAGATAGTGGATGACAAAGAGAGAAGATACTGAACAGTTTGACATCGTGGCATGGAAAGAAGTTGACAACATATTTGATAATTAGTACTGGAGACAGGAAGTTGTGCAGAGAGATGATCTCCTATGCCACCAGGCATGGTATATTTCCATGACAAGCTTCTCGTACCTTCTGGGTGTCCATGTACCCCAGTTGACAACCCCTGACACGGATCATCACGCATAAACTCAGCAAGTTATTTCGTTTGCTTAACCTGCTAGACTTCTTGCCGCAAAGTGTACAGTTTGCTAGGAATTGTAATAAACGCACTACACATGTGATGCATGAAGGCATATATGGAGTCATCCTTATATGACCACCAGCTATGCACAATGCTACAATATACATATGTGGAAGTGCACCTCTGTCTGTGAGGCTAATTACACCCTCATTGACTCTTAATATCATTCAGACTCTTCCAGGGATTCCTCCTGTAGTGAAACTTGTTGAGAACCCAGCATTGCACACTAAGCTTGGAGAAGTCGCTTGAGCCCCAGACGTGATTCTTTGGCATTGACCTGGTTGACTGCATGCAGGAGGATCTCACTATGAACCCAGTGATAGGCAGGGGGAGCTGAGAAGTGGCTCTGTGCAGGACATGACAATTCCTTGGGAGAGCCCAGAACCAGAGCACAGTATTTTAGCTCTGCATAGTTGGAGAGCCCCCTTGGATGGCGGGGAATGCACAGTATGACATGTGCTTCTTACCCCTAGCTTGGGAACAGATGTGACGATCATTTAAATGCAAGTCAAGCTGGAGAAACTGGAGCTCTTGACTTCAACTCAACACGTTTTGGAATGGCAGAAAAGCCACAGGAAAAGTCTAGATCTACAGTGTTGATAATACCAAGGAGTATTCAACTTGATATTGGCTGCAAAAAAGCGAGAAGCTCAGCTGCTCCAGTTAAACAACAACAATTATGCATGTGATGCTTGATATTACTCATGCTTGTTTTGATTTCAGGACCTGAAATGGTAGCAGTTTTACAGCCTGGTGTGGACTTTGACTTGAGGGAACTTCCATTTATGACAACAAGTGAGGGAACAGTTTTTGGCGTGAAAGGATGTAGAGTTACCCGCTGTGGATATACAGGAGAGGATGGTGTTGAGGTGAGGGAACACTTGTGTTGTTGCTGCAAAAGTTGGAGGAAAATATGAATGAAATAGAACAGTCATATAAGCAAAGATATGTCAATGTATTAGTCAAACAGTACTTCCTCAGGGAGGTAACTTTTTATGGTGTTTACTTGAGCGTCTGATTGGCAAAGTGGTTAGAGTGCTTGAATCTCATGGCAAAATTACCATGTTCCAGGTTCAAAACCTGATGACGTCACACTCCAGTCTACCCAGCTATAAATGGGTACCTGACTCTGCTCTTGAGTTAAGGAAGGGAACTGGTCACCCCATCCTAAACACTTCACTTCCCTACTGCAATATCTGTATTGTACTACCTGTAACTTTGACCTTTCTATTTCATTCTTCTAATGACACTTCTAATGAAATCAGTTGATATTTCCTTCATCAGTTTCATTATTGATTACTGTTTTATATTTGTTTAGCTTTGTCACTGCCGCTTTAAAGTGGTTGTCTGAAACTTCATTAACAAGGGCAGTTATTGTGTCAGACTCTCAGTCCATACTTCGGAAGATCCAAAATGGATGGCTACGTCATGAATAGAAAACCTCATAGAAGCCTTGAATTTTCAAGAACTGGTGTGGATCTACTGTCCTGGTCATGCAGGGGTGCGCGGCAATGAAAGAGCTGATAGACTATCTTCAAGAGCAACCGATAGTATGTGCATTGGATATGGACAAGGGAAAGATACTTCTTCTTCTTCTTCTTGCGATCGCATCTTTGATGATTACACCGTCAGACGAGTTCTCATGATGAATTCGACTGTTGTTTGAAGTTCCTCTTTAACTCCATATAGCTTTGAGTTTAGTGTTGAGTCATTGGGCCAGTATATCTTTCTTAACTGGTCATACAGAGGACAGTCCTGTAGAACATGCTCAGCAGTTTGTTCGTTTAATCCACATGTGCACAGTGGTGAAGCAGACAATCGTAGCTTGTGCATGTGTTTATTCAGTTTGTTATGCCCTGTCCTGAGTCGAAAAATAGTTGTCTGTCCCTGCCGGTCGAGAGTGTGATAGTCGTCTTTGGGTTGGTTCTGTTCTCTTCTGATAGTCTGGATAGCTCTCTTTTTCTCAAAGTATGTGACTTCATTATCTTCTTGTTCACATTCTCCTCCCTTTTTTGCAAGTTTATCTGCCTTTTCATTTCCGGGTACACCACAATGAGATGGTACCCACTGAAGTATGGTTCTCTTTTTGGCAGCTACCTTGTTTAGTTCATTTCTCAGATGCGGGAGTTTACCACCCTTGAGAGCTTGCAGGACAGACAGTGCATCTGTGAGGATGACTACCTGGTGGCAGTCAGAGTTGGTGTTATAAATCATATTTGCAGCTTGCTCTAGAGCTTGAACCTCAGCTGTATAGTTGGAACAGAATTTACCAGTGGGAATGTGCCTAGTCTCATAGTGGTTGTCAGGATATGAGATAAAGATACCGGCACCTCCATTCCTAACAGCATTAGTTGCTGATCCATCTGTATAGGCATGTATCCATGATTGATCGGGATAGCTTTCTTGGATCATACTCAATGTAGCAGTTCGTTTTTGCAGATCATTATACTCACATCCACTTGTGAGACCACTGACTGTTGTATTAATTTGGAGGGCACTGCTGGCCTGCTCCCATGGTACAGGGTATAGGGTGGGCTTCAGTGGTGTTTGTCTTCATGGATAGGTCTTCTTGATGCTGTCTTATAAGTCTTTTCCCCCGATGCACAAAGCTGCTACGCTTTAGACGTCCCAATGCCAGATCATCTAGTCTTGCCTTCATTGGGTGCATTGGCATACTGTTGTACTTTTCCATCTGGATCATGGTTTTTGTGTCTCTTCTATGGGACAATGTCTGTAATCCAGCAACCTTCTGCATCTCTGTTATTGGTGTAGTTTTCATGGCTCCTGTAATGAGCCTGAGAGCTTGATTTTGCACCTTGTCCAAAGACTGCAGATGTGAGTTAGCAGCTGATGACCATGCTGCTGAGCTAAACTCTAAGTGTGGTCTTATTACTCCATTATAAATCTTCTTTAGATTTCGTTCATTTGCTCCCCAGTTGGTACCTGCTAATTTTCTGAGTATGCCTAGTCGTCTTCGGGCCTTTCCTTCTGCATTTTCAATATGCTTATTCCATGTAAGCCTTTGGTCAAATGTCACCCCAAGATAGGTGGGGTAGCTTTCTTCCTTGATCACGGTTGTCCCTAGGTGTATGTTAGCTGATTTGTCCTTGGGGGCGAGGGAGAACAGTGTTGTGGAGGTTTTGTCTGTGTTTATTGTGATAAGCCATTTCTCTGCCCATGACACTAGCATGTCTGCTGCCCGCTGCATTCTATAATTTGCTGTGGTGACATTTTCATCAGCGCACCAGAGTACTAGGTCATCTGCATATAAGGCAGCTTTAACTCCTGCAGGGAGATCTTTCACCAGGTCATTGATGTAAACAAGGAAGAGTGTTGGGGAAATTACTCCTCCTTGAGGTACCCCCTGATGGAGCAACACTTTTCTGCTCTGCAGACCGTCAAGAGTGACTCTAGTTCTCCTGTTATGCAAGTATGACTGGATCCATTTCATCATGTTGCCTTGGATTCCACTTCTCCTAAGTTTTGCAATGAGGCCATCTTTCCACACCTTGTCAAAGGCCTGCTTGAAGTCGACCCAGATCGTTAGGACCTTTTTCTTCTCCTGGAAGGCATCTTCTATTGCTTGAGACAAGTAAGTAACTTGGTCTTCTATACTGTAGCATTCTCTAAATCCAGCTTGTTCCGGCACCAGGATCTGCTCAGACTCTAAATACCATTTCAATCTGTGGTTGACTATTCGCTCCATAGTCTTCCCAACACAGCTTGTGAGACTGATTGGCCGGTAACTTGCAGCCTCGGTCTTACATTTCCCTTTCTTTAGTATGGGTATTGTGATGGCTTCTCTCCATACTTGGGGTACCGTTCCTTTCAACCAGCTGTGGTTGAATATCTCAAGCAGTTTTGTCTTTGCTGCTGAGCTCAGATTTACTAGCATTTCGTTGCTGATTTTGTCTGGGCCGGGTGACTTTTGAAACTTAAGCTTGGAAATAGCCTTCTGTAGTTCTCCTAGTGTGATGGGTTCCCTCATTGGGGCAGGAGTATCTGTCTGTCCCATGGTTGCCAGTATTTCTTTTCTTATCTCTCTCTGATGGTCTATGTTAATGGGTAAGTTGCTTTCTGAACTGTATCTTCTAGCAAACAAGTCTGCAGCTTGTTTTCCTCTGAAAAGTTTGCCACCTTCATCCAATGTGATAGTCTGCCTTGGTGAGGAATGCTCTTCATTTAGAGACTTGACTAATCTCCAAAGTTTCCTGCCGTCTTTCTCAAGGTTCAGCGATGCCGTTTTAGTTCTCCAGCTTTTCCGCTTTTCTTCTAGCTTTGTTCTCTGAAACTCTGCTACAGCCTTTTTCCATTTGTTGTGAGTTTCAAGTGAAGGCTGAGACTCTGCGTCCTTTCTAGCCTTGTCCATAGCTTCCTGACGTTCTTGGAGTGTGCTGGACCAGTATGGTATGTAGTTACGCCGGCATCCTTTGGGAATGGTTTCTTTTGCAGCTTGTAGTATGCATCTGTTGAAGTCTTTTACCACTTCATTAATGTCTCTGTTCTGTACCTTGAGGGTAGACAGCAGCGTGTTCACCTGATGCCTGAATAAACCCCAGTTGGCTTTTTTGTAGTTCCATCTTGTAATGGCTGGGCCTGTACTGAGAGTTGCACTCTGGACAGTAAGAAAGATTGGGCGATGGTCGCTTCCCCCTAGTTGGTCTCCTACTTCTCTACTAATAGATCCAGCTATATCTGGTGTGGAGAAGGCAAGATCTGGTGTTGAGGTTGTGTGCCATCCTCTGGAGTAGAAGGTAGGAGTATCTGTGGCATTATTGACTAGGATTAGGGAGTGATCATCTTGCCAAGTTTCAACCTCTTCACCTCTGTGATCCAGATGGTTATAGCCCCAGCTCTGGGAGTGGCTATTAAAGTCTCCAACTGCTATAAAGTTGGTGGCTGGTACCTGTATAGAGCTGAGACTCAGGGGTTTGTTGTTCGGACAGTAATAGTTCAGGAGTTCTATTTCCATCTTGTCTACCTTTATCTGCAGCAGCTGATATTCTGCTCCATCCATGAAGGTTTTCCTTTCGTGTGCAGGAATGTTATTCCTTACAAGAGTAAGTACTCCTCCTTTTCGTCTATCTTGTCTGTCGGATCTGAAGCATTGATATCCCCTTATTTTAAAGGTTTGATCTGCTTTCAAGTGAGTCTCTTGGATACAGCAAACACTGACTTGCTTCTCATACAAGATGTTTTCCAGCTCTGTCTTTTTGCTGTATCCAGCCTGCTTGCTGTTCACTCCCTCTGCATTCCAGTGCATCATGACAAGTGGCACTCTGGGTTTCTCTTTTTCTGTTTTGTTTTGGTCAGTAGTTCTCCTCCGCCGTCTGTTGACTCCACAAAACGGTCTAGAGGGTCCTCCAGTAGCTGAGGGTGGGCTCTGTCGAGGCTCAGAGCCCGGCACTGCACCTGCCTGGTGGAGCTCCACAGGGCGAGCACCAGAACGAGATTTATTTGACGGTGTACTCTCCATAGAAAAAAAAAAGCGAGTTGCATGATAATGTGGTTTCCGGTGCGCCTTCTGGCCCAGTATCTACGACTTTAGCACCTGTTCAACGGGAGAGTGGGCTCATCCCTAATCTGTTTATGTTCCCAGTAGTAGACTATTCGCAAGCAGCCTGGGGGTGTCACTGCTCTGCGCGGACCTTGTTTACCGAGGCGGCGTCCGAGCTCGTATGGTGAAAATATGGTTGCGTTATCTTCAAAATAGCCCTGTCTTTCCCGTGGCTTTTCTGCCATCCTGCAACTTTGAGTTAGGGAGTTCTGAGCTCCAGTCTCTTTCCCAGGCATTTTATCCTGGCCTGGCACGCATACAGAGGACCCCACTTCTGGTTCTAAGTTAGCAGTTGGGGATAGGTGGGGTAGCACACTGTGCATTCCCCGTCATCCAGGGGGCTCTCCAACTATGCAGAGCTTGCACAATGCTGTGCTCTGGTTCGGGGCTCTCCCAAGGAATCCTCACGTCCTGCACAGAGCCACTTCCCGATACCCACCACCTGCCAACCCTCCATTGTAGAAATCTCCTGCATGCGGCCATCCAGTCAAGAGCCAGTATTAAGTCTGGTGCCCAAGTGATCCCCCCAAGCTCAGTGTGCAATGCTGGGTTCTCATCATGCTGCAACACAGGAGGGATTGTGATGCTCAGCCATCTCTCTCAATTCTGCACCGATAAGTGACATCGGGGACTTAACTTTGCCTCAGTACTGGGAGGCCCCGTTTCCGGGTACACCACACACAGCCAATTGAGGCAACGGTCGCCATGGGCGTGATAGACGACAAACAGTGAAGAATGAGGCAAGAAAGCATTTAACCCATGAAGTGGGGGTGGATTGGTGCAGACCAGAGCATGTACCACTCGCCGGTGGGTTCTGCATCTACACCTATAGGGTTCCACCCACTCCTCAGCCCATTTAGTCTGGCCCCTCACCCAGGACCTGTCCGGCTTGGGTGACCCTGCCAGGAGTAAAACTCCCGCCGGCATAGCTCCCGGGATCATTGAGGCGCTCAAGCTCTCCAACCACGGCAAGGTAGGCTTACATGTGGAGAGGGGAAAGATACTGAGGACAATTAATGATCACCAATTAGAGAATGACACTGCAATCAATGAATCATCAAGGCTAAGATTGCTGGAGTTGGGCATTAGGCATAAGACTGACGGGGGTGAAAGTGTGAGAGGATGCATTCGGCGTATATACAACCTGCGCGGAACAGGAACAATTAGCATTCATACCCTTTGATGTTTGCTGAGGGAGACTGAGTGCCTATGGGTTTGCCCGGAGTGCAGTGATGTTGATTCTGAACAACAAGAACATGAGGAAGACATGACTGGCTAGTACTCTGGTGCTGTAGCTCTTGAGATTCATGAAAACCAATTGAATTTCATTATGTTAAGTTTCACATATCTTGTCCTTTATTTTGTTTGTTGCATCTGTGTGTTTGTGGCCCGCTTGTAGGATTACTTCATCTGCCCCTGCAGATGTGGTTTATTTAATGCATTGTTTTACGTGAAGGTTGCTGGCCTTCTTACACAGAAAAAATATTACTGCAGTAGCTTTTCCCTTGCCTGGCTGGTGATAGAAAAACTTACCCCAGATAGGACATGCAGAGGAACTAATTAGTGATCTTGTTCCATAAGGGAAGTTATTATCATTAATTTGGATTATCAGTATCTATAAATAAAAAGGGTGACAATCGAAAATGTGGAAACCATAGAGGCATATCCCTTCTCAGTGTCCCTGGTAAAATCTACTCTAGAATCCTAGAGCAGAGACTCCGACACCTAGCTGAGCCACACTTGGATGAGGTCCAGTGCGGATTCCGAGCAAACCAAAGTACTCAAGACCTAATCTTCACACTCAGACAGCTGAGTGAAAAGGCCCTTGAGTGAGATCCATCTTTGTTTCATAGATCTGGAAAAGGCGTTTGACAGGGTTTCCTGGAGCAAACTTTGGGACTGTTTGGCAAGGAAGAACATTCCAGCTCCTCTGATTCATGCTATACAGAGCTTCTACAAGTCTTGCAGAAATTATGTGAGGACAGCAAACCATGTCAGAAGAGTTCAGGACCACCACTGGTGTAAGACAAGGTGATATCCTGTCACCTTATCTTTTCATACTCCTCATGAACGATGTCATCAAGGCATGTAAGGAGATAACAAGAAAGTATTCAGTAGGGTACTGGAAGATGATACAGGTCTGTATTTCACAGCTGGCATTTGCTGATGATGTTGCCCTGATTGCTAAATCAGAGGCACATCTCCAATCCAACCTGCAAGTCTGGAAGGAAGAGCTGGAGAAGAGAGGGATGGTCACAAGCAGCTCTAAAACAAAATCCATGGTGATGTCACGAGAAGAAAGAAGACTTCAGATTTAAGCTGGGAGAACAGGTCCTGGAGCAGGTCAACAGTTGGCTACTCGAAAAGCAGCAGCTGGGAGACTTTTTCAGGCCATAAATCGAGGATTCCTCAGCAAGAGAGAGGTTGGTAAGAAAATGAAGATGGCTGTATACCGCTCCACCTATGTCTCAGTCTTGACATATGGATGTGAGTCATGGGCAATGACTACAACCCACAAAAGCCAGATCCAAACCTCAGAAATCAGGTATCTGAGGAAGGTGGTTGAAGTAAGAAGAAGAGACATGGTCCGCAACCAGACGATATGTCAAGGCCTAAAATCCCACCCCCTGCAGACCCAAGTAGAACAGTCCCAACTAAGATGGTTTGGCCATGTCTGCAGAATGGGAGAAGATCGGCTACCATGACAAGCATGGGAAACAAAGAGCCAGGGATCCAGACCCCCAGGACGACCCAGAGTCCGCTGGGAGGACAACATTAGACAATATTGAAGGACCGAGGACTAGAATGGAACCAGGCCAGGAGGAAGACTGCCGATAGGATAGTCTGGCGCTCTCTCTTCCAAATCTCTACACCTCACGGTAGAAGGGGAACGACTAAGTAAGTAAGTATCTATAAATTAATTGACTGTCCGATTGACAGAGTGGTTAGATTGCTGGTCTATCGCAACAAAGATACTGGGTTTGATTCACGGCATCGACATGCTCCAGCCTACCCAGTTGTAAATATGTACCTGACTTTGCTTTTGAGTTAAGGAAGGAAAAGGCAGTAAAGAAGGGAACTGGTAACCCCACCTCTTGATGCTGGACCTAGAATAGTTAACTCTCTAACACTTCACCCCACTATGGCAGTATCTAAGGACCTTTTTATAAATTAATCAGCGTGGCAGTGATTTAAAGGGACAATAATTCTTATGAACAAGATATGCACTAATGTTTATGATGTTCAGAAATGCATTAATTTTTATCAATTATCATTGCCATAGCTGATGACCAAATGGTCATTTATATTTGAACATACACCCTGATATAACCGATGGACACTGTGTTATGGCTGAATGGTGCACATGTTGTCAAAATTAGGCAATAACTAATTTTAACCAAAAAAAATTAATTATACGTTTTGTAATGTTAAAAAATGCTTAGTGTTCAGTTTTAATATGTGTATTTTTCAGTAGGTGTATTCTGGAACCTTACAGGGAATTTAGAACTATCAGTATTACTTGTATTTTACTGCAGATCTCCATTCCAACAAGCAGCGCTGTAAACGTGGTGTCTGCCTTGCTGTCATCCCCGAAGGCCACAGTGAAAATGATTGGACTAGGAGCTCGGGACAGCCTGAGATTGGAAGCAGGGCTTTGCCTGTATGGCAGTGATATTGATGAGACCACAACACCAGTGGAAGCCAATTTGGCCTGGCTAGTCGGTGAGCCATGGCCCTTTTATATCTGTACTTGGGGGGAAAAAAAACTTCCTAATTTTATATTTATACTAGTACTGTTGCGTGACAGAAGTGATTGAAAGATTTTTGAGGGTAGTTGCTGTTGGAAGGAAGCAGTGAGACAGTGATTTTGCTGGGTGATGTCAGTAGCTTTCAGGCCATAAATCGAGGATTCCTCGGCAAAAGGGAAGTTTGCAAGAAAACGAAGTTGGTTGTATACTGCTCCACCTATGTCACAGTCTTGACGAATGGATATGAGTCATAAGTAATGACTACAACCCACAAAAGTCAGATTCAGAAATGAGGTATCTGAGAAAGGTGGTTGAAGTAACCAGAAGAGACATGGTCCACAACCAGACGATACTTCAAGGCCTAAAAACCCAACCCCTGCAGACCCAAGTAGAACAGTCCCATCTAAGATGGTTTGGCCAAGCCTGCAGAATGGGAGAAGATCGGCTGCCACGGCTGGTATGGGAGGCTAAGAGCCAGGGATCCAGACCTCCAGGATGACCCAGAGTCTGCTGGGAGGACAACATTAGACAGTCTCTGAAGGACCAAGGACTAGAATGGAACCAGGCCAGGAAGAAGACAGCCAATAGGATAGTAGGGCACTCTCTCTTCTAAACCTCTACACCTCATGGTAGAAGATGAAAGACTAAGTAAGATGTCAGTAGCGTTAGTTTTTTTGTTAGTTACAAGCCATTTTAATAAATGTATGTAGTACTTTAGTGTTGTGAGATGAGTTAATTTTCTGCAGCTTTGTATATGCACCACAGAGGTGTCCAATTTTGGTATTGTGCACTAGGGCAGTTTGCAGTTTTGTTTTATGAAAGGGATGTCTTCCAATGTGTGATGGAGATGAGACATTTGTAAGGGTCATGTAAGGCCTCATTGTATTTTGTGGACAGTTTGATGCTGTATAAATAAATTGTGTGGAACTGTTGTAATCCAGTCTTAAACTTTATGATTCAAGTATGTGTGACCTTGCACAAATTACTTGTTGCCCTGCTATTATAATAAACTTGGGAATATACTGAGTTAACGGCACACTAACAGCCTATTAATTACGTGGGTTTAAAGATAAGTTATCTCATAGTTCTGAGACTGCCAGTGGCATACAGATGTTCTGTTAATGTGTAGTTGTCTTTTTTTTTCTCTCTCTCTTTCCCCTTGTGTTCCTTCTTAATGTGACATTAGGGGTGATTTCCTCATTATGAAATAATGCAGCCTCTTTCAACATTCCTTTGGACTGAATTATATTCTTTTCAATGGAAAAACCTTTTCTGTTCTAAATTTCGCTATTAGGTTGTCGTTGATATTTTGATAGCAGGTAAAACTTACTGTAAAAGGTAACAGGCCTAGCGCCAAGCTGTCTTTTATCTCATCTATACTGCAGACATGGGACTAATTAAGGAAATAGCATGACAAGGCAACTCCGCCTATGCCGGTCCCAAGCCCGGATGAAAAAGGAGGAGGGCGGCCTGCATGGAGGCCGTAAGGAGGCAGCCCCTCCACCATGCAAAGGCACAACAGGCCAATCACCTGTTTGTCTTAAACTATGATTACGAGCAATACAAGAGAGAAAACCGGACTGATTCTAAAGGCGACGAACTGGAACGGACTACGACTTATGGAACTTGGAACACAAGAAGTATAAATGGGAAGGAAGAGGAGCTGGTGGAAGAGATGAGGAAAGCAAAACTAGAAATCCTGGCTATAACGGAAACAAAGAAAAAAGGACAAGGAGTCATGGATCTCGATGGCAACACGTTGCTCTACAGTGGTGTACCCATATCTGAAAGAGCTAAAGGGGGCGTGGGTTGCATTGTGGCCCAAAATCAAAAAGATAGTATCAAGGGATGCAACTTTGTCTCGGAGCGCATTATGGTTGTAAAACTAAAAGAAGGAGAAACCATAGTCAACCTGGTCATAGTATATGGGCCAAATGAGGATGAGAGAGCAGAGGTCAAGGAGGAATTCTTCGAGCTGCTTCAAAGGACAGTGGATGACTGCCTAGATGAAGTTATCATGCTCGGAGATTTTAATGCCAGAGTTGGAAATGACCATGCTAGATGGGGTGGAGTTATCGGAAGATATGGAGAAGATACTCTCAATGACAATGGAAAGCGACTCCTTAGATTCTGCAGTGAGCAGAATCTGATCATTACAAACACAAAGTTCCCCCATAAGCGCATACATGCATACACTAGATGTGAACCAACCAAGAATGAGAAGTCAGTGATCGACTATGCCATTGTTCGGAGAAGCTCATTCAGATATGTCCGAGATGCAAGAGTCTATAGGGGGCCAGAGATTGGAAGTGATCACTACCTGCTAACAATCAAACGAACAACTGAAAGAGTTGCTCAGCCTAGGAACTGCCCAACATCACGCAAGAAACCAAGTAAACGAGCAGGAGAAATGAGCATTTGGACCTACAAGCTGAGAGAGCCAGAAATTAAGACCAGATATCAGGGGCTTATTGCTACAGCAGTGAGCAACACAGAAGAACGACCTGATGACTTGGAAACCCTCTGGAATAAATTCAAGGATATCATAAAGACAGCTGCTGCAGAAGCATGCGGTGAAGTCCGACTTGGAAACCAGAGAAAGAGGACACCTTGGTGGACAGAGGAAGTCAAAGAGAAAATAAGAGAGAAGAAAATGGCATGGAAACAATACTTAGGAGCTAAATACACAACAGGACAAATGGAAAAACATAGAGAATATGTGACACTCAGAACAGAAGCAAAGAACAAAGTGCTAGCAGCAAAACAGAAGTCCTGGGAAGAATTTGGAGAAAAGCTAGAAAAAGATGCACAAGAAAACCAGAAATTGTTCTATAAGACCCTAAAGAACAGGAGGAAGGAAAAACAATGCCCTCTCAAATTTATAAAGGACAAGCAAGGCAAATTGCTTACTGCCCCGAAGGAAGTAATGGAAAGATGGAAAGAATATTTCTCAGAACTCCTGGACGGTGAGCATGGTGAAGCATCAGAAATGATAACCACTAGCACAGAAGAGAAAACCAATGATGGTGAAGATGACATAAAGATGGAAGAACTGAGGGCAGCACTAGAGAAAATCAAGATGGGCAAAGCAGCAGGGCATGATGGTATAACACCAGAAATGGTTAAGTACATGGGAGCATCAGGCAACCTATTACTCTTAAAGGTCCTACAGGCAGCATGGTGCAACAAGACCATACCAAAGGATTGGGAGATTGCCATCATAACACCAATTTTCAAAAAGGGTGACAATCGACAATGTGGAAACCATAGAGGCATATCCCTTCTCAGTGTCCCTGGTAAAATCTACTCTAGAATCCTAGAGCAGAGACTCCGACGCCTAGCTGAGCCACAATTGGATGAGGTCCAGTGCGGATTCCGAGCAAACCGAAGTACTCAAGACCTAATCTTCACACTCAGACAGCTGAGTGAAAAGGCCCTTGAGTATAAGAGTGAGATCCATCTTTGTTTCATAGATCTGGAAAAGGCGTTTGACAGGGTCCCGTGGAGCAAACTTTGGGACTGTTTGGCAAGGAAGAATATTCCAGCACCTCTGATTCATACTATACAGAGCTTCTACAAGTCTTGCAGAAATTATGTGAGGACAGCAAACCATAAGTCAGAAGAGTTCAGGACCACCACTGGTGTAAGTCAAGGTGATATCCTATCACCTTACCTCTTCATAATCCTTATGGACGATGTCATCAAGGCATGTAAGGAGAGAACAAGAAAGTATTCAGTGGGGTACTGGAAGATGAGACAGGCCTATATTTCGGAGCTGGCATTTGCTGATGATGTTGCCCTGATTGCTAAATCAGAGGCACATCTCCAATCCAACCTGCAAGTCTGGAAGGAAGAGCTGGAGAAGAGAGGGATGGTCATAAGCAGCTCTAAAACAAAATCCATGGTGATATCACGAGAAGAAAGAAAACATCAGATTAAGTTGGGAGAACAGGTC
Organism: Oreohelix idahoensis; assembly: GCA_024509875.1. Classification (NCBI taxonomy): domain Eukaryota; kingdom Metazoa; phylum Mollusca; class Gastropoda; order Stylommatophora; family Oreohelicidae; genus Oreohelix; species Oreohelix idahoensis. Next base: position 145,059 of record JAMPIV010000580.1, read on the forward strand.
CTGGAGCAGGTCGACCACTTTAAATATCTCGGAGCTATTATAGACCGAAAGGGAGGCATCAAAGAAGAGTTGGCCACTCGAAAAGCAGCGGCTGGGAGACTTTTTCAGGCCATAAATCGTGGATTCCTCAGCAAGAAAGAGGTTGGTAAGAAAATGAAGATGGCTGTATACCGCTCCACCTATGTCCCAGTCTTGACATATGGATGCGAGTCGTGGGCAATGACTACAACCCACAAAAGCCAGATCCAAACCTCAGAAATGAGGTATCTGAAGAAAGTGGTTGAAGTAACAAGAAGAGACATGGTCCGCAACCAGACGATCCGTCAAGGCCTAAAATCCCATCCGTTGCAGACCCAAATAGAACAGTCTCAACTAAGATGGTTTGGCCATGTCTGCAGAATGGGAGAAGATCGGCTACCACGACAAGCATGGGAAACAAAGAGCCAGGGATCCAGACCTCCAGGACGACCCAGAGTCCGCTGGGAGGACAACATTAGACAATCTTTGAAGGACCGAGTACTAGAATGGAACCAGGCCAGGAAGAAGACAGCTGATAGAATGGTCTGGCGCTCTCTCTTCCAAACCTCTACACCTCACGGTAGAAGGGGAACGACTAAGTAAGTAAGTAAGTAAGCATGACAAGGCTGGACTACTGTGCCTCTTCGGACCATATTGCTTCTGTTCCATCAGACCATATTGTGTGTTTTCTTTAGGCTACATGAAGCTCCTTCAGATCAATTATTTATATTCCTACATATCACAGTATTTCCTTCAAATTAAATTGTTTTTCTTCAAATCACATTATACATGTTCCTACAAATCATGTTTCCTTCATATTAAATTGTTTTAAGTTCTGATATATTTTTTATGTTTCTTCATATCACATTCAGGGCATACTACTTTTTATTCATTCAGACCACATTTTGTTCATCTGGGCTACATTACTTTAGCTACTCCAAACCAGTTGTTTGGTCCTTCAGGCCACATAATTTTTAAAGATTTTAAGGCAACAATATATGTAGCTTTGAAACATTAAATGTGAACATAAATTATTAAAATATTCAACTTGTTCACAGGTAAGGCACGTCGGGCTCGGGCTGACTTTCCAGGAGCAAACATTATTCTTGAGCAGATTAAGTCCAAACCAAGCAAGCGAAGAGTTGGTTTCATATCTTCTGGTGCTCCAGTTAGAGGTATGTGAAGTCTTCGTTTAAGTATCAATGTGGATATTAATATTAAGTGAGCAAAGTCACATTGGATGGAAGATGCATCTCAGAAGTGAAGAGCAGAATAGCCCAGACAAAAGCAGCATTCTGTAAAATGAAAAGTATTTTATGCCAAAACTCTGTCAGTGGAAGTAACAAAGAGACTTCTTCAGTGTTGTATAGAACCAATCCTGACATACGGAAATGAGTCATGAACAATTAATAGATAAGTAGGAAAAGCACTGGAGGCCAAAGAGAGGTGGTTTTCCAGAAGAATGTTAAAAAAATATTTAAAAAAAGCTAAAATAAGTAACAAGGATGTCTTCAAAGAGGCCAGTGCGCTAAGGAGGCTTATTCTTCAGTCCACTTTCTTTTGGGCATGCTATGAGAAGAAGGAAGCTGGAGTATTATCATGACAACAAGAAGGATAGAAGGAAAAAGAGATAGAGGACAACGCAGAGAAGATTCTGGACAGTTTGACATCATGGCATGGAAAGAAGACAACAACAGAATTGGTCAGTTACTGAGGGCTTATGGAATTCCAAGCTGCATAGTGTCAATCATAAAAATCCTCTATGCCAACTTTACGTGTAGTGTTGGGCAGAGCAACCTAACCTTTGAGGTGAAGACAGGAGTACGACAGGGATGCCCCTTATCAACCACTCTATTTTTAACAGTCATAGACTGGGTGATGTGCCACACAACAGAGTATGACATCATTAGAAATACTGGTTCTGAAAAAAATTTCCTTAAATTATATTCCCTCTGCTGGAAATCAAACCTGATACCTTTAGAATTAGAGGCGGATGCCTTACCTCTTAGCCACTTCGACCCCCTTTTCTTGGGTATATTATCCTGGCTCAGCATGCATTTAAAGGATCCTCACATCTGGTTTGAAGCTAGAAGGAGGAAGAGAGGTGGCATAGTATGCATTCCCTGTCATCCATGGTGCCTCTTCAAATATGTAGTGCTAAAAGTCAGCTTGACTAGTGATGTATACAGGAAGATTGCTTTTAAAACTATTCTGTTTGCTGTCAAAGTGGGAGTATACAGTTTTGCTACTACATTGGCATACAACATCTTGAAAACGCTTGACATCAAAGCATCAAGCCCGATATTGCTACTTGATTAATCTTGCTAACAGTGCCAAAGAAGCTTCATTGTTTTCTCTGATGATGTCACATAATTTATATCCCATCTATTCTCAACCTATTTGATCTTTCATAAACAGTTCACAGATCCCTGGGAATCATGATCCTGTGGGATTGGTGTATTCTGAGTATAAGGTGTTTGATGAACAAAAACACATGCTTGTCCTCTGACAATCTGTGCAGTTGTTTAGCTGTCACCCTACATGTGATAATAGAATTACTGCACCCTCACGCATTTTGTACAAGGTGGCCAGTATATCTTTCTTAACTGGTCATACAGAGGACAGTCCTGTAGAACATGCTCAGCAGTTTGTTCGTTTAATCCACATGTGCACAGTGGTGAAGCAGACAATCGTAGCTTGTGCATGTGTTTATTCAGTTTGTTATGCCCTGTCCTGAGTCGAAAAATAGTTGTCTGTCCCTGCCGGTCGAGAGTGTGATAGTCGTCTTGGGTTGGTTCTGTTCTCTTCTGATAGTCTGGATAGCTCTCTTTTTTTCTCAAAGTATGTGACTTCATTATCTTCTTGTTCACATTCTCCTCCCTTTTTTGCAAGTTTATCTGCCTTTTCATTTCCGGGTACACCACAATGAGATGGTACCCACTGAAGTATGGTTCTCTTTTTGGCAGCTACCTTGTTTAGTTCATTTCTCAGATGCGGGAGTTTACCACCCTTGAGAGCTTGCAGGACAGACAGTGCATCTGTGAGGATGACTACCTGGTGGCAGTCAGAGTTGGTGTTATAAATCATATTGCAGCTTGCTCTAGAGCTTGAACCTCAGCTGTATAGTTGGAACAGAATTTACCAGTGGGAATGTGCCTAGTCTCATAGTGGTTGTCAGGATATGAGATAAAGATACCGGCACCTCCTTCCTAACAGCATTAGTTGCTGATCCATCTGTATAGGCATGTATCCATGATTGATCGGGATAGCTTTCTGGATCATACTCAATGTAGCAGTTCGTTTTTGCAGATCATTATACTCACATCCACTTGTGAGACCACTGACTGATGTATTAATTTGGAGGGCACTGCTGGCCTGCTCCCATGGTACAGGGTATAGGGTGGGCTTCAGTGGTGTTGTCTTCATGGATAGGTCTTCTTGAATGCTGTCTTATAAATCATTTTCCCCCGATGCACAAAGCTGCTACGCTTTAGACGTCCCAATGCCAGATCATCTAGTCTTGCCTTCATTGGGTGCATTGGCATACTGTTTACTTTTCCATCTGGATCATGGTTTTTGTGTCTCTTCTATGGGACAATGTCTGTAATCCAGCAACCTTCTGCATCTCTGTTATTGGTGTAGTTTTCATGGCTCCTGTAATGAGCCTGAGAGCTTGATTTTGCACCTTTCCAAAGACTGCAGATGTGAGTTAGCAGCTGATGACCATGCTGCTGAGCTAAACTCTAAGTGTGGTCTTATTACTCCATTATAAATCTTCTTTAGATTTCGTTCATTTGCTCCCCAGTTGGTACCTGCTAATTTTTCTGAGTATGCCTAGTCGTCTTCGGGCCTTTCCTTCTGCATTTTCAATATGCTTATTCATGTAAGCCTTTGGTCAAATGTCACCCCAAGATAGGTGGGGTAGCTTTCTTCCTTGATCAAACGGTTGTCCCTAGGTGTATGTTAGCTGATTTGTCCTTGGGGGCGAGGGAGAACAGTGTTGTGGAGGTTTTGTCTGTGTTTTATTGTGATAAGCCATTTCTCTGCCCATGACACTAGCATGTCTGCTGCCCGCTGCATTCTATAATTTGCATGTGCTGTGGTGACATTTTCATCAGCGCACCAGAGTACTAGAGTCATCTGCATATAAGGCAGCTTTAACTCCTGCAGGGAGATCTTTCACCAGGTCATTGATGTAAACAAGGAAGAGTTTGGGGAAACAAACTCCTCCTTGAGTGGACCCCCTGATGGAGCAACACTTTTCTGCTCTGCAGACCGTCAAGAGTGACTCTAGTTCTCCTGTTATGCAAGTATGACTGGATCCATTTCATCATGTTGCCTTGGATTCCACTTCTCCTAAGTTTTGCAATGAGGCCATCTTTCCACACCTTGTCAAAGGCCTGCTTGAAGTCGACCCAGATCGTTAGGACCTTTTTCTTCTCCTGGAAGGCATCTTCTATTGCTTGAGACAAGTAAGTAACTTGGTCTTCAATACTGTAGCATTCTCTAAATCCAGCTTGTTCCGGCACCAGGATCTGCTCAGACTCTAAATACCATTTCAATCTGTGGTTGACTATTCGCTCCATAGTCCTTCCCAACAGAGGCCAGCTTGTGAGACTGATTGGCCGGTAACTTGCAGCCTCGGTCTTACATTTCCCTTTCTTTAGTAGAAGGGTATTGTGATGGCTTCTCTCCATACTTGGGGTACAACGTTCCTTTCAACCAGCTGTGGTTGAATATCTCAAGCAGTTTTGTCTTTGCTGCTGAGCTCAGATTTACTAGCATTTCGTTGCTGATTTTGTCTGGGCCGGGTGACTTTTGAAACTTAAGCTTGGAAATAGCCTTCTGTAGTTCTCCTAGTGTGATGGGTTCCCTCATTTGGGCAGGAGTATCTGTCTGTCCCATGGTTGCCAGTATTTCTTTTCTTATCTCTCTCTTATGGTCTATGTTAATGGGTAAGTTGCTTTCTGAACTGTATCTTCTAGCAAACAAGTCTGCAGCTTGTTTTCCTCTGAAAAGTTTGCCACCTTCATCCAATGTGATAGTCTGCCTTGGTGAGGAATGCTCTTCATTTAGAGACTTGACTAATCTCCAAAGTTTCCTGCCGTCTTTCTCAAGGTTCAGCGATGCCGTTTTAGTTCTCCAGCTTTTCCGCTTTTCTTCTAGCTTTGTTCTCTGAAACTCTGCTACAGCCTTTTTCCATTTGTTGTGAGTTTCAAGTGAAGGCTGAGACTCTGCGTCCTTTCTAGCCTTGTCCATAGCTTCCTGACGTTCTTGGAGTGAGCTGGACCAGTATGGTATGTAGTTACGCCGGCATCCTTTGGGAATGGTTTCTTTTGCAGCTTGTAGTATGCATCTGTTGAAGTCTTTTACCACTTCATTAATGTCTCTGTTCTGTACCTTGAGGGTAGACAGCAGCGTGTTCACCTGATGCCTGAATAAACCCCAGTTGGCTTTTTTTGTAGTTCCATCTTGTAATGGCTGGGCCTGTACTGAGAGTTGCACTCTGGACAGTAAGAAAGATTGGGCGATGGTCGCTTCCCCCTAGTTGGTCTCCTACTTCTCTACTAATAGATCCAGCTATATCTGGTGTGGAGAAGGCAAGATCTGGTGTTGAAGTTGTGTGCCATCCTCTGGAGTAGAAGGTAGGAGTATCTGTGGCATTATTGACTAGGATTAGGGAGTGATCATCTTGCCAAGTTTCAACCTCTTCACCTTTGTGATCCAGATGGTTATAGCCCCAGCTCTGGGAGTGGCTATTAAAGTCTCCAACTGCTATAAAGTTGGTGGCTGGTACCTGTATAGAGCTGAGACTCAGGGGTTTGTTGTTCGGACAGTAATAGTTCAGGAGTTCTATTTCCATCTTGTCTACCTTTATCTGCAGCAGCTGATATTCTGCTCCATCTATGAAGGTTTTCCTTTTTGCAGGAATCTTTATTCCTTACAAGAGTAAGACTCCTCCCGTCTATCTTGTCTGTCGGATCTGAAGCATTGATATCCCCTTATTTTAAAGGTTTGATCTGCTTTCAAGTGAGTCTCTTGGATACAGCAAACACTGACTTGCTTCTCATACAAGATGTTTTCCAGCTCTGTCTTTTTGCTGTATCCAGCCTGCTTGCTGTTCACTCCCTCTGCATTCCAGTGCATCATGACAACTGGCACTCTGGGTTTCTCTTTTTCTGTTTTGTTTTGGTCAGTAGTTCTCCTCCGCCGTCTGTTGACTCCACAAGACGGTCTAGAGGGTCCTCCAGTAGCTGAGGGTGGGCTCTGTCGAGGCTCAGAGCCCGGCACTGCACCTGCCTGGTGGAGCTCCACAGGGCGAGCACCAGAACGAGATTTATTTGACGGTGTACTCTCCATAGAAAAAAAAAAGCGAGTTGCATGATACTGTGGGTTCCGGTGCGCCTTCTGGCCCAGTATCTACGACTTTAGCACCTGTTCAACGGGAGAGTGGGCTCATCCCTAATCTGTTTATGTTCCCAGTAGTAGACTATTCGCAAGCAGCCTGGGGGTGTCACTGCTCTGCGCGGACCTTGTTTACCGAGGCGGCGTCCGAGCCCGTATGGTGAAAATATGGTTGCGTTATCTTCAAAATAGCCCTGTCTTTCCCGTGGCTTTTCTGCCATCCTGCAACTTTGAGTTAGGGAGTTCTGAGCTCCAGTCTCTTCCCAGGCATTTTATCCTGGCCTGGCACGCATACAGAGGACCCCACTTCTGGTTCTAAGTTAGCAGTTGGGGATAGGTGGGGTAGCACACTGTGCATTCCCCGTCATCCATATTGATAACTATGCAGAGCTTGCACAATGCTGTGCTCTGGTTCTGGGCTCTCCCAAGGAATCCTCACGTCCTGCACAGAGCCACTTCCCGATACCCACCACCTGCCAACCCTCCATTGTAGAAATCTCCTGCATGCGGCCATCCAGTCAAGAGCCAGTATTAAGTCTGGTGCCCAAGTGATCCCCCCAAGCTCAGTGTGCAATGCTGGGTTCTCATCATGCTGCAACACAGGAGGGATTGTGATGCTCAGCCATCTCTCTCAATTCTGCACCGATAAGTGACATCGGGGACTTAACTTTGCCTCAGTACTGGGAGGCCCCGTTTCCGGGTACACCACACACAGCCAATTGAGGCAACGGTCGCCATGGGCGTGATAGACGACAAACAGTGAAGAATGAGGCAAGAAAGCATTTAACCCATGAAGTGGGGGTGGATTGGTGCAGACCAGAGCATGTACCACTCGCCGGTGGGTTCTGCATCTACACCTATAGGGTTCCACCCACTCCTCAGCCCATTTAGTCTGGCCCCTCACCCAGGACCTGTCCGGCTTGGGTGACCCTGCCAGGAGTAAAACTCCCGCCGGCATAGCTCCCGGGATCATTGAGGCGCTCAAGCTCTCCAACCACGGCAAGGTAGGCTTACATGTGGAGAGCCTTATCATGTAAAACAAATTGTCACAGAAACCACTGTGCAAGAACATGTGAATTCTTGGTACAGGCTTCCTGCAAATGGACCAGCAGCAATGGTGGCTGCATGTTCCATAAGGAACTTAGTAGCCTTTTTGCTCCCTGTGGAGCACGCAGCTATCATTTCACCTGGCCCCCACGCAGGAAGCCTGCAGCAAAGCATTAATTTTCTTTTGCAGCATTGGTTTCTGTAGCAGTTTGCTTAACAAGCTTGAGAGAGTAGTTGGCTGGTTCTTTCTTTGTCTCCTCAGAGACACCTTGGAACTACATAAGACATGTGGTGTTAGTATGCCAACCATATTGCTAACAGATGCCTTGGCAGTGTTTGTCCTTTATCCTTTACATCTCCAGTTCCTTTATCTGACCTCTTTTCCACTTATATTTTATGTGTCAGTTTCCTGCAATGATTTCCATATTGACTCATTCCATCACTTCTACATGTGATATAAGATATTTGGTCATGTGATATGTGAATAAATGGTGGTGTAAAACTTGCAGGGCATTCCAAGATCTACTCTGAGGATGGGTCAGAGGTCATAGGTGAGACAACAAGTGGATGTCCCTCCCCATCTCTGAAGGTGAATATTTCAATGGGATATGTCAAAACAGCGTTTTCCAAAAATGGTACCAAGGTGAAGATTGAAGTCAGGCAAAAATTATTGGATGCTGAGGTTACCAAAATGCCATTTGTCCCATCAAATTATTACATTCCAAAGTGAAGTATATCTCTGTTTTAGTGATAAGACCTTCAACCCTGTGGAATATATTTGACCATTGCCAGATTTATTTAAAAGTCAAGGCTGAAAGATGTATGATGGTTTCAGCTAGTGTACTTAAATTTTGTTCAAAAATAAAGAATTTCTTGCATGTTTTATTTTACATAACACTTTATCCAAAATATGTGGACTGATACTGATCTCATCCACGCAACATTTAATTATTGCAACATTAATTAGGCCCCACTTTGGAACTTTGTATTTTTGACTTACTTTTAAGCTCAGAAGACAGAACGGTGTCTTTTTTGTCCAATATACATTTAGTCATTTAAAGCTCTATTCAGTGCTTGTTTTAATATAATATTTTGAAACCATAATTGTATTTTGCTTTTGATGAATTAAAATAGAATTAATGAAGGAGATAAAAATTGACAACTAAAATATTTTGGCCATGTAAAAAGACATAATACTTTACTGAAGATCATCATGGAAGGAAGAGTTGAAGGTAAACATGCAAGAGGAAATCAGTGCTGTAAGTGGGAAGATGTAATCAAGAAGTGGATATGAAAGAGTCTATCAGAGTGCATGAATAATGCTCGTCCCTTCTCCTCATCTGTCTTTAGGCTTATTCCTGTCGAGCTTTAAATGTTGGGGATAGGTTGGCTTGTATTTTTCATATTCATTCTTATGTGTAAGGATCAGAATTTATGACGAGTTTTTTTCCTTGCCCGCCTATGTCATGAATGCCTCCCATACTGTATCCTTGGCCTCCTTTGCCAGGTTTTAAAATCTATTGATGGCTTGCTTTTTTACTTTGTCTTTCTTTTTAATCAGTACATCATTCCTGATGTATCTCTTTTTCACTTTTCGCCATTCCTTGGTTGCCCGTTGCTTTTCTACCCTTGCTCTCTCCACCGTCTCATTCCACGAAGGTGGTTGGATGAAAGATGTTCTAGCAGTCCGTTTTCTGGCATTTTGACGCAGTGTATGTATGGTGTTATGATCTTGAAGACCTATAGGATATGTGAAGGCCTGTTTTGGTTTCTTGTGTCTTATGATCCTCCCTTTTTTTGCAGTGAGGATAACGCAGGGTAGCTGATCACTGTCCTGTACCCCTAAAACATCCCAACGTGCCAAGGTGGCAGAGAGATAAAAGCCAGATCTATGACACCATCTGTGTCCCCTCGTAATGTTATCATGTTTCCTCACCTGTTTTTTGTCTGATTCTTTCCGCCAATTCCATACGACAGATGTGATGTAACCGTTTTAAAACTACTCTTCTGTCCAAACACTCATTTATGGAAGTATGTAACTTTTGGTTATTCTCCATGTTTGAAAGCCATACTTGACATAAGAGTTGAAGACTCTTATATTGTGAGTGTTGGACTTTTGATTTATTTTGTGTTCTGTACATTTTCCAGTGCAGTGATTTTCCTCTTGCCTAATGTATTTTTGTGTTACATATCTCTGTCCATCCCTCCAGCTTTGTCTGAGTTGCTGCCAAGAAATATGTAAGGGTTACAAGATGTGGATCTTATAGGGATATTTCTCCAAGTGCATTTATTCTTATAATTTTTCTCTTTTCTCTGTGTTATTTTCAGGCTTTGATCTCGTTTCAAGTGTTCTTCTCATTGTCGTGCATGAGGTTCAGGTTATCGGCTAAATGAAACGGTTTTACTGAGTTCACTGAATTCCATTTCTTTTGGTTTTTGTTGTCATAATCCAATCTGTAGGCAGTAAGAAGAAATTGTGACAAGAGGCATCCCTGCTGCTCTCCATTTCTTTTCCCAAAGGGTTCTATGAATTGTCCTTAATGAGAGAAATTCTACATTTTGTGTCCTGACATGTTTTTTGTCCAGGCATTATTCTTCTTCTTCTTCCGTCCTTAGCCACCGACCGTCAAAGCAGTCAGTGGCCATTACGCCTAGTGGCGTCTTAGGGCAACAGCAGATAGGTTTTCTTTGCCATTGTTTCCCATCACGCCTATTGGCGTCTTTAGGGCAACGGCAAATCAATCCATTTGCTGTTGTTTCCGTAATCAAAGTAACTGGCAAACGGGTGATCAGCCCGTTGGTCAGGCATTATTACAGCACACAAAAATCGCTGACAATTAAAAAAAATAAACATGTGGAGACAAATATATGAAATTCTGTGTTTAATGGTGACTACTTACACAAACATTAGAGGACGTGTCATGTGAGAGTTGCTGGGGTTATGGGAGATGATTACTGCATAACTGCAGGACAAGCATGTTTCAAGGGAAATGTAAAGTTCTTCTGACTGGGAAGTTTAACACTGAGCTGATAGAAAAGGTGGCATAAGTCTGAGCTTTCATAACTTGTTTATTACATAAGTTGATGAGCATCTGTATGTTCTTTAACACTTATGCAGAACAACAAGTATGCAGAAGTATTACTTTCTATTCCACCACAAAATATTTGCACAAAATAGTCCAATGTATTACCTTTTTATTTACTGACTAGCATTTGAAATGAGTAAAAAATTTTTAAAAACACTTTATTGAAAACAAGTGCTAAACTTTTCAGTCTTTAAAACAAATCGATAAATGTGCAATGTTTTTATGTAAAGTCAAGAAACATGGATTATTTTCTTCTTCATTTTTTATTAGTTTGTTTATATTTTTGTATATTATTATTACCCATTGAAAGCCTGTTTGGCAGAAACATTGATTCTCTGCAAGTTTTGTCTCTTAGTTTAATATTGCCCGTACAGTTTTGTTTAATATTTAACAATTTTTGTAAAGTTTTATCACATTTTACCTTCTTTTCTGTAATTTTATCATAATTCGTATTATGAATTGACATGATCTTGAAAATAGAATATGTTACTATATGCAACAATTTTTCGCATACTTTTCGCCTTATGTATCTTATTAACAGGTTATTAATGCATGCATTCCAGTGTATAAAACTGATAAATGTTGATTGTTATGCCTTGGTCACTACTTTTTTATGTATAACAAGTTCGTGCCAGGCCTTCTTGTCTTGTACCATCTGTTCAAGGTCTTCTTTATTTCTGTTACGTCAGTCTCCAATACCGTTCTGTATTGGATGTTGTCTCCCTCTATTTGACTTACGCTGGGGGCCACAGAAGCCCCATGTAGTACAACCTGTTAGTCACCTGTTATGACATGCCTAAGGGTGCAGTAGTTCTATTGTTTCTGTCTATTCTTCCCCCCCAGGAACTACTGTTGTCTGGCTACTGTTAATCTTTCAAGGATAATCGTGTTTAACAATATTCCAGACACTGTGTACACTGATGGATCTGTAATCTGTGGTAATAAATCAGGTTGGGGCTTCTCTGCTAGAGTAAAGGGCAGAACTGTCGCTGAACATAGCGGGGCTTACATGATAATAACTTCCAGCATGAGAATGGAGGTAGAGGCAGTTACTGCTGCCTTAAGATGGCTGTCTGAGACTTTATTAACAAAGGCAGTTATTGTATCTGACTCATAATCTATGCTTCGAAAGGTCCAAAATGGTTGGCTTCGACATGAATGGAAACCTCCATAGAAGCATTGAATCTTCAAGAACTGATATGGATCTACTGTCCTGGTCATGCCGGGGTACGCGGCAATGAAAGAGCTCAGACTGGCTTCAGGAGCACCCATAAACGGTGCATTGGCCACGGATAAGGAAAAAATACTGAGGACAATTCATGTTCCTTTATTAGAGAATGACACTGCAATCGATGAATCATCAAGGCGAAGACTGCTCGAATTTGGCAGCAAATATAAGACCAGCAGGGATGGACGTATGAGAGGACGTATCTGCCATGTATACAACCAGTGTGCAACAGGAACAATTAGCATTCATACCCTTCAACATTTGCTGAGGGAGACTGAGTATACAAAGATATGAAAAACAAAACAGATGTAACTCCACATTAAAACTAGTCATTATTACACATAATAATAAAGATTCTGATTCCACTGTAATAGTTTTTGTCGTGTGGACTGCCAGTATTAATTGTACATATTTCATTTACTGCATATTTTAACCTTTATCATAGAACGGAATAGAACAGGACAAGAATTGGGTGTTGAATAATTGTATATTACTCAGGGAAATATATCCAGTTATTTACAACTTCTTGTATTAAACAGCATTTCTTGGGTTATTTCATTATAAACAGCACACACACAAAAACAAATCCAATATAACAGTATTAACTGCAGGCCTCAACTGCACAAATCAACAAACTGCAGAAATCAACAAAAAACAAAATCAAACAATGCAAGTGGAACCAAACTATCAATCAACACACCAAACAACAAAACTAAATAAAAATGTTTTTTAAAAAAAATCCCAAACCAGCACAAATATTATGTTATGTAAAGTCATTATATGTGTGTGCGTGCGCGTGTAGTTGCAGTGTTCAGAATGCTTTTTAAAGAAAGAAAAAAGAATGTATATACACATATGCATAATATTTATATAACAAACGGTGTTAGGCATTGTGGAAGAAACTAAGTAATATAACCATGTAAACAGTTACTTGTTAGTTTTAATTGATTTTTTTCCTGGTCCTTGAAAAAAAAAATTTTCATTGGTTTTTTTGAATTTTTATATGTATTGTATTGATGCGTTTAGATAGGAACTTAATTGCATAATATGAAATTAATGTTTTTCAATGTTGATTTAATACTTTTCAGTACCGTATTAATTTGAATATTAGTGAATTCTGAGTTTAAAAACTGCAATAGTATAATGCACATTTGATGTTTCGTTATTGGTGTCGAATGAAAAAACAGAAGTCACAATAGGTAAATCATGTGCAAATGATGCATGCATCTAAATTTATTTATGTGAATTCCATTATACAAGATACTGCATTCCTAATGATTAACCCTTCAACTGTCAAGTGCATTTGTACTGTGGTGTCATGGCTATTTTGAGAATTTTAACTAGTTCCAATAAAATACCAGAAACATATAGAAAATGAAGTCACAGGTCCATATGAGTATACATGTTCTGAAAGTATATTGGATAAGGAATCATATGGTACTAATTTCAAGGTATCTGAGCATTATGTATGGTGACCTTGACCTTTACACAATGAATAAAATTAATTATGTAACTCTTTGTCAGCTTTCAACCGACCCCACATTGACTGTTTGGTTCTATTTCTCATCTGAATAAATTTTTCAGACACTGCAAACAATATTATTTCAGAAAATGTATAGTTATAAGGTTTTATTATGAAAACTGTAATTTTGGTGAATTTTTTTCATTCGCGACCTAAAAAAAGCCTTTTTACCCACTTCCAAAAATGACAAAAGAAAATTATATGTTTCAACTGACTACTACTTTTTCTTCACGATATTGCCAAAACAGATACAGAGTTACCTGATCTTATTCTCTTTTTCTAATGTAATGTCATTGACATGCAGCATTCGATGAATGAGTGAAAAGGTATTGAAACTCATCGTGTCATTGAAGAATGGAGTCATCAGTGCAGGCCTGCTTGACCAGTAACCACTAACTTTTTTTTTACCAATAAGACATATTTAGCAGTAGGCCTAGGTATTTTTTCAGTTGCTCCACTGTGATACCATTTTCTGGTATTTTAGGGTGTTCCTCCATCCATGCAACTGTGGATACCAATTTCAGGAAATGTTGAGCATATTGGTTTGTTTCTCGCAGCACATTGTTCATAAGTTCATCATCAAAAATCAAAGAGAAAAAATGAAAAGGCTATGCACCTTTCCATGCCTATATTTTGGGAGCTGTAAGGATTTCTTACAATAAAATTTGGATCCGATCGTAGTCTACTGTTTTCACTGTCCACCTTTTGCCATCCAAATTGGTCAGTGACAGCACTAGACCCAGGGCTAGATTCAGCTTTATCTTCACTACTACTTGATCTTTTTCATTACTGGCATGTACGACAAAGTCATCGTTGGAATCACTATTTTCCATTTGAAAAATTAAAAATAATGAAGGTCTAAATTTATTTCCTAGTCCTGATGAACTTCAACAGCGACAGACATGATGGCAGTAAAAAAAAAAATTGAGAAAAATTTCAATCTGATTGAATGCAAATCAGAGCGATAAAAACGCATATTTAGTAGTCAATCACCGGAAAGGAAGGGAAATCTATTTATCATAGTTATTTCCCCTTTGCACACGGAAAAACTTTGATTCGCATATGTAATTACGATTTTACTAACGGCCGATTTAGCCGGCCGTAACACCATAGAGAGAGAGACATAACGGCCAATCTCCGGCCGTTATGACAGTTATAGGGTTAAAGAGAGGAATTGTTGATGTTTTGCTTACTTAGTCATTCCTCTTCTACCCTGAGGTGTAGAAGTTTGCCAGAGAGAACACCATACTATCCAATCAGCTGTCTTTCTTCTGGCCTGGTTCCAATCTAGTCCTCAGTCCTTCATTGATTGTCAAATGTTGTCCTCCCAGTGAACTCTGGGTTGTCCTGCAGGTCTGGATCCCTGGGTCTTAGTTTCCCATATTTGTCATGGTAGCCGATCTTCTTCCATTTTACATACATAGCGTAGTGGTTACAACACCGCTCTGGCGACCGGGTGATTCAGGATCAAACCCGGGCGACGGCATTTGAGGATTTTTCGTCGACCGGGAATTGGACTGGATTAACTCGAGACCTGGCGAGAACATTTGAAGGAGTGTTGTCGACCAGGGATTGGCGGCTCCTGAGCCGACCCAGCTGCAATGGGTACCTCCGAAATCGGAGAGTATTTGCCTGAATGGCGAGGGACACCTGTCTCTGTACAAGTAAAAAGGGATACTCACGTAAAATCAATGTCAGGTTAGACATAGTAATAACCTGAGATTTCGCCTCGAGTATTAGCGGGCGTACGCGAAAAAAAAAAAAAAGAAGAAAAAAAAAAAAAAACATACATGGCCAAACTGTCGTAAGAGGGACTGTTCCACTTGGGTCTGCAGGGTTGGGTTTTGAGGCCCTGATGTATCATCTGGTTGTGGACCATGTCTCTTCTTGTTACTTCAGCCACCTTCCTCAGATACCTCATCTCTGAGGTTTGGAGCTGGCTTTTGTAGGTTGCAGTCATTGCCCATGACTCGCATCCATAAGTCAAGACTAGAATATAGGTGGAGCGGTATACATATCTTCATCTTCTTGCCAGTTTCTAGTGTTTTACGCATACTAAATTTTTAAAGAACTTGTCATTGAAAATGAATTTTTATTAACCCTGCACACAGGCAAAGTAATATTCCTAGGGTCAACAGACGGCTAACTCTGAAATTCCTGTATAACTGGACTATAGATAGAACTTGAAATATAGAAAAACTGAATCCTGTAGTCACCACTTCTTCAATTTTGGCACGTTGTGTAATGAACAGTTTCTGTGGTTCTTATCATTTATAGCAGCCTTTCATTTGTAGACTTTGTACTGTACATGTCTGTAATCTTACTTACTTACTTACCGTAAAATCTCGCGTATAATACGCACAATTTTTACTCATTTTTGCCCGCTTAAACTCGGGTGCGTATTATACGCGAGTACTAAAAAAAATACGTAATTTTCGATATCGAAAGTAACCTACATTGGTAAGTCTGTCAAGGTTTTGTCATCGGGCAGCAAGTCGACATTTTTCCATTAACAAGTGCAACATTCGATTATGGCGAAAAAACAAAGAGGCACTGCAAGTGTTGCCTAGTAAGAAAAAGGCGAATCGTGGGTCACCACCAGATCTTCCAGACCTAGAAAAAAACATTATTGGAGTGGGTAGTGGATAGAAGGCAACAAGGCATCGGTGTTTCATGCATTGAAATCCGACTTAAAGCTCTGGAACTTACAAAATCTCGTACAGGCAGAACAGCATTTAAAGCGTCATATGGATGGGCAGTTCGTTTTATGAAGCAACATGGTCTTTCAGTTCGTCGAAGAACTACTATCATGCAGTACCATCTTCTTTCAGTTTTTTAACAAATGTTTCATAAAATAAAATCTTGAAAAATTATGGTGCGTATTATACACGAATTTCCATTTTACCAGAAAATGTTGGGCTAAATCAAGCATGCGTATTATACACGAGTGCGTATTATACGCGAGATTTTACGGTAGTCGTTCCCCTTCTACCATGAGGTGTAGAGGTGTACATGTCTGTAATCTTACTTACTTACTTAGTCGTTCCCCTTCTACCGTGAGGTGTAGAGGTGTACATGTCTGTAATCTTACTTACTTACTTAGTCGTTCCCCTTCTACCATGAGGTGTAGAGGTGTACATGTCTGTAATCTTACTTACTTACTTAGTCGTTCCCCTTCTACCGTGAGGTGTAGAGGTGTACATGTCTGTAATCTTACTTACTTACTTACTTAGTCGTTCCCCTTCTACCGTGAGGTGTAGAGGTGTACATGTCTGTAATCTTACTTACTTACTTAGTCGTTCCCCTTCTACCGTGAGGTGTACATGTCTGTAATCTATCTTACTTACTTAGTCGTTCCCCATCTACCGTGAAGTGTACAGGTGTACATGTCTGTAATCTTTCATCTGAAATCCTTGGGGACATCTTTGATTCGGAAATGAGATTTTTTTTCTTCTGGTTTTCAGACGTCGCCCAGACCATGGTCATTGTCCAGACTCGCCAAAAATAGAAATGTCTGAATTATGATAGAAAATTTGCCCTAAGACACTTTCGATTTTCAGAATATGTTGGTTTTCGAATAAAAAGGTTATAGACCTGTATCTCTTGTTTTTGGAGATAACAACTTCCGTACATGGAGCTCATTTATGATATCTTTGATTTTTCCAATTGCATTAGACTTTGATGTACGAATCTTATTTACTATGTTTTCTTAGCTTTTGTCGGTGACAGCTGTCATGGAATGATGTGCCTTGGTGACGGTTTGGTTTGTATACACCTGTTCCTTTTATGTACATTTCTCTTATGGAGGTTTAATGTCTGTTGAAGCATATTGTGGTTGTGCACTAGTGAGAATTTGTACTATTTATTTTGACTAATTAGTAGTGCATCGTGCGTGTTTAGAGGATAAAGGCTAAATATTATGTAGTTAAAAAAAATAAATAATAAAGTTGACTACGGCAACAAAATGGGGAGTTTGTTGGCAAGGGATGTTGTGTAGAGGAGTTGCCAGTTGAAGAAGTGTGCAAGGTAGACATGTCGATAAGATATTGTAGATCAAGCAACCTTTGTATTTATTTGGACATTCTTTGTTGTTCAACACCTAGGAATCTGTGATTGTTCTATTGAGAATTGGAGCGTATTGGTTAGCACTAGACATTGCATTGTTGATCAGTAAATCAGGATATTGTGTTGTACTCTGACTGCAAATACTATATTCTTTATAAGACTGAACATGCCTTTATGGAGTTGTTGATTCATTTGAACTTTGTTTGGTTGTGAGACTCTACAGTTGCTACACCCGTAATTGAATAATAGCGCGGGACCCCAAGATGCAACAATAGTGAATGCAGTCAGCGACCCATAGCTTGACCATCAGGACCAGCGAACCAGAGCTGGTCAAGACCGTACTCCACCTCCACGTGGTAGTCCTGGAAACAGTCTGCAGCAGTGCAGTCTGGCTGAGCGAGTACGGATCGAAATGGGAAGGCAAACCCGGTCCCTAAAAAATGCCGTGCAGAAGTCGGATGTGTCGACCGAAAGGTGCAGATATCACAGCTTAGGCGCAAACAGACACAACGCAACCACCGTCCTTTTCAGGGCGAACGAGGAAGAAGAAGAAGAATAATAACGCACCGCCCCCAATTGTATTTTGATTTCATTTATTATATTTTTTGCCAAAATAGAATAAGTCTTCTGTAAGATTTACTACCAGAGAATGAGAATTTTAAAAAAGCAGGAAATGCTTTATGACAGAAAAAGTATTTGGATGTTATATTCTTAGTAACATGCCACGGTGCATAACCATATACATGGACATTAAAGGTAACTGACATAAGAGAAAGACTGTTGTTGACCTCATTTTAACTTAAATTTTATAATTTTGTTCAAAATCAGTTATACCTGTAAACTTGTGTGACATTCTCACAGTCAAGTTGATGTTCGTTTGAGATACTGAAATTTGGGTATTATGGAGTTAGATCATTTTGATATCTCTACATTGATGGAATATGTATTAATAACTGGTAATTGTATGACACAAACAGATTTCCAAGCTCCCCAAGGAGCATAAGCTTTCAGCAAACTCATGCCAGGGTCCCCCTATATCATGCCATCAGCTCAAGGTATTTCTATGTCTTCTTCGTCTCTCATTACCTTAGTAGAGAAACAAGCAGAAGGCAACTAAGATGGGTTGTGCATGTAGCTATCAACCGCAGCATGTAAAACAATTTATTACAGTATCCATTAAGGCAAGAGCACATGTGAGCTTTCGTGCAGTTACCTGCAATGAGGCCAACTACAGTGGTGGCCTCATGCACCCACCCTCATAAAAAAGAAGCCTCATCATGTAAAACAAATTGCTACACTTCTTCTTCTTTATTGTTCACGTTCAGACGTCAACTCAAATGTAAAACAAATTGCTACACTTCATTTGCAGCCTTCCTTTATTGTTCACACTATATTCTATGGTTACTTTTCTTCTCATGTACCTGCAGAGTCCAGACCACTTCTCATTTTAACCACCTGTCTCTTTATGTGAAGTCTATGACCAGTTTGTCTCCCTCTCCTTTTGATTTTGAGAGTGATGTAATTTTGTTCTGTCCATTCTTTAAATTCATAAAGGTCTATTTCCTATTCTGCATTCCCAAGTTACTGTGAGTATTTTTCTTAAAACTTTGCCTTAAATTCTTCTGAGAGTGCAGGCATAAATGACACATCAGTGTTGGTGACATATTTATTCAATGCCCATATTTCACTGATATTCATTCAATACCCATGTATCATTCACATATTCAATACCCACATATCACTGGCATATTCATTCAATACCCAGGTATCATTGACATATTCATTCAATACCCATGTATCATTGACATATTCATTCAATACTCATGTATCATTCACATATTCAATACTCATGTATCATTCACATATTCAATACTCATGTATCATTGACATATTCATTCAATATTCATGTATCATTCACATATTCAATACCCATGTGTCACTGACACATTCATTTAATGCCCATGTATCATTGACATATTCATTTAATACATATGTATCATTGACATAGTCATTCAATGCCCACATATCGCTGACACATTCATTTAATGCCCATCTATCATTGACACATTCATTTAATGCCCATTTATCATTGACATATTCATTCAATACCCATGAATCATTGACATATTCATTCAATACATATGTATCATTGACATAGTCTTTCAATGCCCACATATCGCTGACATATTCATCCAATACCCATGTATTATTGACATATTCATTCAATGTCCATGTATCACTGACACATTCATTCAATACCCATGTATCACTGACACATTCATTTAATGCCCACGTATCAATGACACATTTATTTAATGCCCATGTATCATTGACATATTCATCCAATACCCATGTCTTCTTCTTGGATCCTTAGCCCCTGACTGACAAAGCCTAGTGGCATCTTGTAGGGCAGCAACAAACTGTCTCCATTTTGCTCAGTTGGTGGCCATCCTTTGTGCCGTGCCCCAACTTTGATTTGCTTTGCATCTCAGTCTCCATTGTTCTCTGCCAGGTTGTCTTTGGTCTGCCTCTCTGTCGCCGTTCTTCTGGGGTTCATAGCATAGCAATTCTGGTGATGGTGTCAGGGTCCCTTCTGAGGACATGACTAACCCAGTTCCAATATCTGTCTGCAATGATGATGTGCATGCCTTTTTTGACTGCACCATGTAAGCAGTTCCTGGATGGAGATCGTATTCTGCCAAAAAATTCAAAGAATTTTCCTTAGACAGGTTGTGTGGAAAGAGGATAATCAGGACATTTCTTCTTGGACAATGCCCACAATTATTAAAAATTCAAATCCAAGCAAATGCCAACAATCCAGTGATCCAACCGAGGGCAAATAATTATAAAACTAGAATTCAGTGTAAATATTCTCTGAACACACTCAGACATCAACTTGCATGTGTTTGAAGGAAGTAGTGATCAGAGGTAATTTAAAAAAAACACAAGTATTTAATTTACCATTACACTGTGATTTCAAGAATACATCCATTTTGCTTGCTTCTACAGGGTGGCCACTGAAAGACTGAAGGGTTAGGAAAAGTCATAACTTGTTCATTTTCAATCTTTTTTTTTTTGTGTGGTTGTAAAGCATCCCTTGGAGATTAAAATGGCTACGTATGATGTCCAGCAACGAGTAAAACCCATTGACTTTTTCTATTCCAGTGAAAGATCAATTATTCAAACTCAGAGAAAATATCGCCAACATTTTAATGTCAGAGTATCTTCTAGCCACAATTGGATGAGGTCCAGTGCGGATTCCGAGCAAACCGAAGTACTCAAGACCGAATCTTCACACTCAGACAGCTGAGTGAAAAGGCCCTTGAGTATAAGAGTGAGATGCATCTTTGTTTCATAGATCTGGAAAAGGCGTTTGACAGGGTCCCCTGGAGCAAACTTTGGGACTGTTTGGCAAGGAAGAATATTCCAGCACCTCTGATTCATGCTATACAGAGCTTCTACAAGTCTTGCAGAAATTATGTGAGGACAGCAAACCATAAGTCGGAAGAGTTCAGGACCACCACTGGTGTAAGACAAGGTGATATCCTATCACCTTACCTCTTCATACTCCTTATGGACGATGTCATCAAGGCATGTAAGGAGAGAACAAGAAAGTATTCAGTGGGGTACTGGAAGATGAGACAGGTCTATATTTCGGAGCTGGCATTTGCTGATGATGTTGCCCTGATTGCTAAATCAGAGGCACATCTCCAATCCAACCTGCAAGTCTGGAAGGAAGAGCTGGAGAAGAGAGGGATGGTCATAAGCAGCTCTAAAACAAAATCCATGGTGATATCACAAGAAGAAAGAAAACATCAGATTAAGCTGGGAGAACAGGTCCTGGAGCAGGTCGACCACTTTAAATACCTCGGAGCTATTATAGACCGAAAGGGAGGCATCAAAGAAGAGCTGGCCACTCGAAAAGCAGCAGCTGGGAGACTTTTTCAGGCCATAAATCGAGGATTCCTCAGCAAGAGAGAGGTTGGTAAGAAAACGAAGATGGCTGTATATCGCTCCACCTATGTCCCAGTCTTGACATACGGATGTGAGTCATGGGCAATGACTACAACCCATAAAAGCCAGATCCAAACCTCAGAAATGAGGTATCTGAGGAAGTTGGTTGAAGTAACAAGAAGAGACATGGTACGCAACCAGACGATACGTCAAGGCCTTAAATCCTACCCCCTGCAGACCCAAGTAGAACAGTCCCAATTAAGATGGTTTGGCCATGTCTGCAGAATGGGAGAAGATCGGATACCACGACAAGCATGGGAAACAAAGAGCCAAGGATCCAGACCCCGAGGACGACCCAGAGTCCGCTGGGAGGACAACATTAGACAATCTTTGAAGGATCGAGGACTAGAATGGAACCAGGCCAGGAGGAAGACAGCCGACAGGATAGTCTGGCGCTCTCTCTTCCAAACCTCTACACCTCACGGTAGTAGGGGAACGATTAAGTAAGTAAGTAAGTATCTCCTGGCGATAACATGATTCGGAACCTAATCGCCCGGTTACATCAACAAACAAAACTGCAGATTTTGGGGTACTGAGAATCCCAGGGAATTAAATCAGCATCAATTGCATCCCCAACAAATGCAGTCTGGTGTGGTGTTATGGCTGAAAGAGTTATCGGCCCCTATTTCTTTGAAAATGAGGAAGGTCAGCCAGAAAGAATCAACGGGGCCCTGTATAGGACAATGCTTGAAAATTGTTTACGCCAAGCGGTCGAAGATAATCAGGAAGTATGGTTCCAACAGGATGGAGTTACTGCGCATACTGCCAGGATGGACCTCCTGTGAGAAATTTTCGGTGAACGAATAATTTCAAAAAATGCTGAATTTGTTTGGCCTCCGCGTTCACCTGATTTGATGGCACCAGACTTCTTTTGTGGGGCTACTTGAAAGAACGGGTTTACTTAAATAAACCTTGAACAATTCAAGAACTTAAGGAGAACATTCGAGCCGAAATCCGACGTTTAGGACCTGAAACCTTGCGTTCGATCATGGAAAATGCTGTGGAAAGAGCCTGTATTTGTGAGCAGGAAAATGGTGGTCATTTGAGGGATGTCGTTTTTCACACATTATGTGTATTATACTGAAAAAAATCCATTAATTATATTTCCAAATAAAATAATAAAAAATTAAAAAAACGTGTTTGTAAAAGTTATTTTTGTTTTATACCCTTCAGTCTTTCAGTGGCCACCCTATATTAGGCATTGTATATACATTAACATAGTTTAAGGGGGAAAAACACCACATATATACTAAGGCCCATCCTTGGTTAGAGTGGTTGCCTTCCTAGTAAATGTTATTCCCAACAGGGGTACAATTTTCTTTTCTTTTCTTTTATTCAAGCATCTGTCTGTTTATAAGTGTATTTTTGGTACTTATAGTTCCCAAGTATATGTGTATGTTGATGGGCTTACTTGCTCGGCGGAAGGAATAGGAAAGGAAGACACTTAATACAGGAGAATGGTTCCATCCTCAGGAAATAAGACCAAAATCGCACATCATAATTCTTTGCCATTATTTCTTGACACGTTACTTTCTAGTTAAATTATATAATATGCTGAAGAGCACAGTAACAGATCGGCTGAAACAAATTTTGGTCTACTACCAACTAAATTTAAACATGAGTAAGATATTTATCCAAAACTTGTCTTCTTAAATTTGGGGTGCAACTTATGATCTTGAAAATATGGTACAGGTTGGTAACCCAGAATCTGAAATGCTTGGGAATAGCTGTGTTTTGAAAAACATTTTTTTTTCAGATTTCACCCAAAGTACAGTAGCCGAAGTCGCCCAAAAAGAAGCCTAAGATGCCCAAAAATAGGTTTAAAAATCATCTAAAAGTTGACCGAAAAAAACTTTTTTTTTTTTTTTAATATTTCAGTTTTCATATGTTCGGATTCTGGGTTACCAACCTGTATATGAATTGCACACTGTATGCCTTTCAACATTCTGTTATAACAAAAACACTAGATATCAAATATATAAATAATAAATGACATGTATAAATATGATATCGCAAACTATGTAATGTCTTTCAATTATTTTAATAAACATGGTCAAAATAAATCAAATATTGCATAATATATAATATTTTTATAATAATAAAGTATCACAAAATACAGAGCAGGATTTCTTTTATTTTAAGGGACCAAGAGCTAGAAAATATAAACACATTTACATACTTCAGAAGCATAGTAACACCAGATGGCGGAACAAGCAAAGACATCAGTAGTTGAATGAATAAAACCAGAATAGCCTTCGCCAACCTAAACAGCATCTGGGAATCCTCCCAGTACATTACAAACATTAAATTAAAAATATATGAGAGTTGCGTAATTTCTGTACGGTGCAGAATGCTGGAGAGTGACAGAAAAGGAAATGTTTCAATTGTCCTCTTTCCACACAACCTGCTGTTACGTACATTTATTACCTACGGGGGTAGTCTTCGGTCCTGCCAAATGTACGCACCAGTTTTGTATAGTTATATTATTTGTGCGTTCGATTGATTCACGCACTGACGTGCACAATGCTGTGTGAGTTGCTTTGGACGCACGTGTAACCTAGTTGAGTAGATTGTGACGTCATGATAGGGGCAGCTCGGACGACATTTATGTCCGCAGTGTTATTCTTTGATTCTTGGCAAAGTTGAAGAAGCCATCAGTTGTATTCGTATCTATTGGTCTTCATGGCGAAGCCAATAGTGGAAGAATGAAGTAAGTGTCGCCCCATTTCTTATGGCAAGTTTAATTGTGTAAATTTAAAGTATCAGGCCGCTCCTATTAATGGTCTAGCGGGAATTCATCGGAGATGACATTCCTAGAATTGGACACACGGAGTCGATAGCCTTTGGAATCTTTTGTAGAGGGAGAATCCATATGTGGAATCAAGTTAATGAATATATATATATGCTTCACATGTTTAATATGCCGTTTTACCTATGCCAAAGTCGTGGTATGGATACCGAGAGGTTAGCCAAGATGAAACACTAACCTGGTTGTATTGTTATATCTGCCTTTGTTTGGATTGGATATGCTATCTAAGAATTTTATGAAGAAAGTCTGGGATGCTTACAAGTATGATATAAATTATTGCTCCGTGAGAATGAATCCGTTTGCCTTAATAAACGTCCTTGGGAGAAGGTCAACGGACGTTAATACCATGTCTGTTATATGGTAATGGAAGTGATCCTTAGTCACTGGAATATAAGAGAACTTAACTGTTAGAGAATCTACAACAACTATTAACAGTGATATTAACATTTTGACGTATGATCTTCGCATCTGTAACTATGATTGTCTTGTTCCACTTCGTTGGTGTCACGTCAATAAAATATATGTACTGTAATCACCGGCTTGTGTGCTGCCAATACTTGCCCAGTTCACCCAATGCAACGATACTTGTTGGAATTTTCGTTTGAAGAACTTTGTTGACGTTCATTCCGTTTTAACCATTCGCGTTTCAATTTACCTCTTCACTGAACTTATCGATAAAATGGAGTCAACAATAAATGGTGTTCCAGTGTGGTCTGGAAGTAATTTCAAAGGAACGTACCCATCCAAATTATCGTTTGAAAAGAAGAATTTTTACTTTCAAGGCGACATCATCTCAATTTGGATCCTAGCGTGAAATGAATCAGATTCAACTTACGTTTACCAAGGTCAAGGTCTTCAATCAACCTCCACGTCAAGTTTCACAGTGACTGATTACTTGGAGATCATCTCTTCATCATTATTACGTGCGAGCTGTAATCTAGAGAAGCAGAACGAAGTATTTTATCTGTAGACGTACATCCACGGAGACGAGGCACATTGATTTTTTTACCTGCACGCGAGATGAGTATAACGTGTTTCCGTTGTACACTTTATTACGCTTAGTTGTGCCTTCCGTGATATGTCCACCTTCATATTTTTCGTGTTAAGTGTTATATGTTGTGTATTCTTCGTGGGAGGTAGGGAGGTTGATCTGACGAACGAGATCCATCTCGAAGCCAATTCGGGCTCTTCGTCAGACGTTCTGTAGGGCTCGTCTTGTAAGTTTCAATTGAGCGATAGTTCCGGTACAAGGCTACAAACCTTGCCGAAGTTCCGATCGCTAGTTGCTTCTTATAATATTATCTATTTAGCTGTTTCGTCACGTTTAATCGTTGTTTTTGGTAGCTATTTTTATTCATAATTTAGTTTTATGATGAATTTTGTTTGTATTTTGCGTCCATCTCACCTTTCCTGTCGTTTAGTTTTTTACAAAACCTATGTTTTTACACTGTGTTGTCAATTGTACTGTTAATTATCTGATCGTAGTTATCGTCGTATATTTTTACGATATTCTATTTTAGTTATACATTTTTATTTTTTTGATTTCTACGATTGTGTTCTACCGTCCAGTTTATCATGTCTTGTCGGTTATGTTTCTATTGTCTTTCTCGTTGTTCATTTCATGACATTTGATTAAATAAATTTATTGATTAATAACATATTTAATAATTATATGATAACATTATACCGTTCTAAGGACAGGAACGAAGACCACGAGTTGTAGTAACAATTTTAAGTAGTATTATTACATAATAAAATTGAATAATGGCTACCTTAGACTATTTCATTAAGCAAGCAAAAGCTCTTCAGATGGCTCCTGAGGAAGCAAAAGCATTTGCACTTGCAGAATATAAGAAAGCTCAAGAAATAGAAGCTGATCAGAGAAGGTTAGAAACTTTACGTTTGGAAAATTTGAAATTTGAGGCAGATCAAAAAAAGGATTGAGGCGGAGGAGAATGAGAAAAAAAATGAGATTAACTGCTGAGGAGGATGAAAAGAAGAGGAAATTTATAGCTGAGGAAGAGGAGAAAAAAATGAGATTAGCCGCTGAATTAGAAGAGAAACGATTTCAGCGAGAGACAGAACAGAAGCAAAGGGAGGCTACAGAAAGACTTAATATTGAGATGGAAAATAAACAAAAGGAAATGGAAGACAGAAGATTAATAGCTCAACAAGCCGCTGAATTAGAAGAGAAACGATTGCAGCGAGAGGCAGAACAGAAACAAAAAGAAATGGCAGAAAGAAGATTAATAGCTGAACAAAACACAAAACGACTTCAGCTTGAGATGGAAGAGAATGAAAGAAAACGACAGCATGAACTGAAATTAGCAGAGTCAGAATATGAAAGACTTAGGTTAACTCAGGAAGCTAATTCTCAGAGAACTTTTGAAAGCCAAACTTCATCCAGACATGATAATTTTTAAGGAAATTTCACCTTAAATTACCAAAATTTAATCCCCCGTCTGATGACGTGATATTCTTCCTAGATAGGTTTGAGGCCACTTGTGTGTCTTATAACGTGGATAAAGCTCTATACTGTACATATTTTATCCAGATTACTCACAGGGGACGCATTAGCATTTTTATCATACCACCAGCATTGGGTGAGAAAAATGACTATAATGCTCTTAGAGCGGCACTTCTGCAAAAATTCCAAATGACAGAAGACCAATATCGATCAAGATTTCATACATTACTACCTCAATCTAGCAAAAATTTTAGTGATTTTCTGTCACAAATACGACTAACATTAGAAAGATGGATCGAATTATCCAAAATTGAAAAGTCGTATGAAGGTCTCTTCGATTACTGATGCGCGATAAGGTACTTTCGTCTGTAAATCCTACATTTCTCGCATTTTTACACGAACGGAAACCTTTATCTATGAAAGACCTGGAACAGCATGCTAAAAATTTTTGCACTGCTCACCCAAACATGGATCTAAGTAATGCACAGATTAAGAATGAATTTCCTGTTGCTTTTGCAGCACAACAAAACAATTTTTCACGCAATCGTTCTTTTAGTGCTGACAGATATGTCAATAAGGGAAATAATGACAATTTTAACAATGGTAATTTTTACAAAGGGAAGCAATTTCAACAATCTGCTCCATTTAATGTTTCTTGGAACCAGGCTCACAGATCGCGAGATTTTGGTAACAATAATTTTAAAAATAATCAAGGACATTATAATAAACAAAACTGGAGATCAAAATCTCAGGGTCCGCAAAACAAACAATTTTTTGGAAATAAACCATTTTACCAACATCATAACGATAATTATACAAATTATCGGACTAATCCAAATTTTAACTCTAGCAGAAACTACAATTATGGCAATTTTAATGACAAAAATCAAAATCGATCGCGTCGACGAGATAGATCGTTGAGTAATACGAATAGACATTCTAATGTCGCTTTTAGTGATACACAGGCTAACATTGAACAGGGTAAAGGAGCTGAAACTCATAATGCTATGTGTTGTTCTCTTGATTGTACCCAAGTCAAAGATTGTTCAGAATGCTCTACTCTTTTCCAGCCCAGGGCGATCACGACGCTGCGTTGCGGACATACCTTACCTAGTCTACCTGCAGTCTGTACGGCCACTGCTGCTTCAGTACACCAGGGACAGGGCTCTCTTAAGTTTAACAAGGGATTTGTCAACAATATTTCATGCTCTCTCCTATTTGACTCTGGTTGCAGTACAGTCGGCGTCCGGACTTCGCTGATCAACCCAAGTTGTGCCACGGGCCGGGTTGTCAAATGTGTAACGTTTGGTGGCACAATTGAAACATTTGCCACTGCTATTATTGATCTTAATACTCCATTTTTTTCAGGAAAGATTCAAGCTTGTCTCCTTCCGAATCCAATTTGTGATTTGATACTTGGTCGCATACATGGTATTAAAGAGTGTACACCACAGCAAATTGCTGAATGGGAAGAGCGACATATTCAAACTGCAAATGCAGTAGTGACTAGAGCGCAAGCTACTAATATGTCGCATGATACACCTATGGAACCTACAGTTCATACCACTTGTGATGATGATGCTCCTATTTCACGGGAGTTGTTTGCAACATTGCAAAAGAATGATGATTCATTAAAAATTTTTTTCAGTATGTGAACAAAAATAATACCAGCAACAAACTTGCAAAATCTAGACATGATTTTATACTTAAAAATGGGATTTTGGTTAGAGTAATACGAGAAAAGGATTCATCCTTATGTTCTCAGATTATAGTCCCATCCTGTATGAGATCTCGTATATTACGACATGCGCATGACTCGCAATGTGCGGGCCATATGGGTTTTTTCGCGTACCAAATCCAGAGTGCTTTCGGCATTCTACTGGCCAGGCGTACATAAGGACATCACTCTCTATTGTCGGTCTTGTTTGATATGTCAAGAAGTTAAGGTACGGGGTCCATTTCATGCGGCTCCTATTCAAGCTGCGGACATCCCGATTAGACCATTTGATAAAATGGCTATAGACATTATTGGTCCTATGCTACCATCTGCTAGAGGGCATACGCATATTCTTACGTGCATTGATATGTGCACTCGCTGGCCTGAAGCTATCCCTCTCAAGAACACTTCATCTGCCAGTGTAGCAGAGGCATTGATGTTAATCTTCTCACGCATTGGTTTTCCACGGAAAATCTTGTCGGATCATGGGGTTCAGTTCATTTCTGAATCCATGTCTCAAGTTATGAAGACATTAGGTATAGACAGATCTCTAAGTTCTATTTATCATCCGATGTCAAATGGGTTAATTGAGCGTCTAAATAGGACACTCAAGCAGTTGTTGGGGAAGATGACTCAAGACCATCCCCAAGACTGGGATCGGGTCCTACCC
Organism: Oreohelix idahoensis; assembly: GCA_024509875.1. NCBI lineage: Eukaryota > Metazoa > Mollusca > Gastropoda > Stylommatophora > Oreohelicidae > Oreohelix > Oreohelix idahoensis. The sequence goes on from JAMPIV010000580.1 coordinate 174,107, forward strand.
GCTTGTCTCTTTGCGTATCGCGAAGTACAAAATCAAGCAACGGGGTTTTCTCCATTTCAACTTGTTTTCGGCATGCAACCACGCGGTCCGATGGCGTTAATCCACGACTTATTGGTTGACGAGAATATTGAAGAGGAAACTCAATCCTCTTATGAGTATGTGATCTCTCTGAGAAAGAGAATCATAGATGCTTGTAGACTAGCTACTGCATCATCCGAACAAGCCAAAGAAAAAGCTCGTCTATTTGCAAACAAGTATAGACGTCTTCGCCAGCTCATACCTGGTGATGAAGCTTTTGTATTACTCCCTGCGCATAATAATCGTCTGTTAATTACCTGGAGAGGTCCTTTCAGGATCATCTCAAGAATATCCGATGTCGACTACATCGTTGATGTTAATGGTAAACATAAAACCTTCCACATTAATATGTTGAAGGAATATTACTCACGTCCTGATTATCTACAATCAGTGTTCCAAGCAACTGACGATCCTACACCTCCTATTCAACACTATTCTAGTTTGTCTGTCATCCAAGAAGAGGAATCTTCTTTCGATGATGTACAACTACCAATACCAGTTGTACCACTCCATTCCACTGAGAAATGGAATGATGTTACTATCTCATCTACTCTTACTGATGATCAACGTCAGCAAGTCTCTAATATTCTACACACGTATGAGGATGTCCTCACTGACATCCCAGGTCATACGTCAGTCATCCAACATGACATTATTCTGACTGACGATACACCGATTCGAGTTCGCCCATATCCTATTCCTTTACACTTTCGTGATAAGGTTGATAAGGAATTGGATGAGATGCTTCAATTAAATATAATTGAACCATCTTCATCACCATATTCTTCTTCTATGGTAATCATTCGGAAGAAGGACAACAATATACGTCTTTGCGTAGATTACAGGAAATTAAACAAAGTTACAAAATTCGATGCGGAACCATTACCTCTTTTAGACGACTTATTAGAGAAATTATCTCATGCCACATTCTTTTCGAAATTTGACCTTTCAAAGGGTTATTGGCAAGTGCCATTAACCCCTAAAGCAAAGCCATTCACCGCTTTCTCGACGCCACGGGGTCTTTTTCAATGGAATTTTATGCCATTCGGTCTAATGAATGCGCCAGCTACCTTTGTACGCATGATGCGCCGCATATTGTCTCATCGTCCCGATGTCATTACTTATATAGATGACATCTGTCTTTTCAGTGACTCTTGGGATGAACATATTCAGGGTTTAAAATCTTTACTTTCTACCTTACGGGATTATAACTTAACAGCAAAACCTTCAAAGGCTTTTGTCGGTTTTCATGACATCTCATTTCTTGGTCACCGTATAGGTCGCGGTTTAATGTATACAGAAGACAGTAACGTCTCTAAAATTTTAAACATCTCAGCACCTAAGACAAAAAAACAAGTGAGGTCGCTCTTAGGACTAATACAGTTCTATTCTAAATTCATCCCTCATTTGTCTACTATAACTGCACCTCTTTCTTCGTTACTGAAGAAAGGCACACCTAATGTAATAAAGTGGTCGCAGGATCATCAAACGGCTTTAGATTATATAAAACAATTTTTTTCAAATAAGCCTTTTTTAAGGTTGCCTAACAAAGATCTCACCTTTGTTCTTCGCAGTGATGCTTCTTCCTACGCTATCGCGGCAGTTTTAATGCAGGAATACGGAGGCACCTTATTTCCTGTTATGTACGTATCCAGAAAGCTTACGACGAGCGAGATGAAGTATTCCGTTCTAGATAAAGAGTTCCTCGCTCTTGTCTGGTCAATCACAAAACTGGATCGTTATCTCCTCGGATCACACTTTGTGGTGGAATCCGACCAGAAAGCTCTTACAGCACTGAACACTGGGAACGTGAAGTCATCAAAGTCAGCGCGTTACGCTATTGCGCTTCAACCGTTCCATTTTGAGATACGAGCTATTCCTGGAGTACAGAATGTGTTTGCAGACTGTCTTTCAAGATGCCCTAGTGAACACGTCGAAATTAAACCACTTCCAGATGATGAAACGTCCTCACAGAAACATGAATAACTTTGTACATGGTCACTGATTATACATCTGTGGAGACTATGTGTAGTTCTGCAGTATTCGTATATATATAACTTTCAGAATATACTTACGTATGGATTATAACATTATTTCTTGTGAAGTAATGTTTTGTTAGAACGGGAACAGTGATATTAAAGTAACATTTTTTTTTAGTATGGAAACATTGGTAAGAGTGACAAATAGACATTCACTATTGTTATGGAACAGATTACACTACATATCGTGTTCGTAAACGTATTTCAGGCATGGTACATTTAGAACATATTCTTGTCAATTTAACTAGTTCTAATAGAATATTAACAATGAGTGAAATTGAAATCACTTAGAATAAATTAGTAATTAGTTATTTGTTCATAAATTAAGTACTACTAATTAGTATAATTCAATTTAATCAATTTGATTGATTATAAATCACACATCTACTAACTTTATTAGTGTTTCGCAATACGTGTATTCACGTATCCCACTACATGATATCTCACTTTTAGATAACTAGTCAAACTTACTAATGTTAGGAAATAGTAAGTGCGTTGCTTCTTAAAGTGTTTAATTATGCTTTGTTTCATTTTGCATGTTGTATTTTAAAATTTTCTGTTTTATTGATTCTTTTATCATTGATCATCATCAGTTTTGCTGTTCATTTTCATTTTTGAAATCATATGTTTCAAATTTCTTTTAAAACAATTTTGTTGAATTTTATTATCATCTTTTTTTTTATGGTTTATTTCATTTTCATTTTCAACTTCTTTTTACTTCGAATATTACCACATCGTTCCAAAGTAGGTCGATGGTGGATGTGTGCTTTAATGCATACTATCATTTAGTTATATTGTTTTCATTTAATATTCTTTTCTTAATATGATATAATTTTATGCATGTCATAAATCTTGTTGTAGTTTTGACTCACCTCTCTCGAGTAATTAGTTCGAAAAAAATTAATAGAATTAATTTTTTTAAGGGGAGGTAATAAGGGAGCTGTTACGTACATTTATTACCTACGGGGGTAGTCTTCGGTCCTGCCAAATGTACGCACCAGTTTTGTATAGTTATATTATTTGTGCGTTCGATTGATTCACGCACTGACGTGCACAATGCTGTGTGAGTTGCTTTGGACGCACGTGTAACCTAGTTGAGTAGATTGTGACGTCATGATAGGGGCAGCTCGGACGACATTTATGTCCGCAGTGTTATTCTTTGATTCTTGGCAAAGTTGAAGAAGCCATCAGTTGTATTCGTATCTATTGGTCTTCATGGCGAAGTCAATAGTGGAAGAATGAAGTAAGTGTCGCCCCATTTCTTATGGCAAGTTTAATTGTGTAAATTTAAAGTATCAGGCCGCTCCTATTAATGGTCTAGCGGGAATTCATCGGAGATGACATTCCTAGAATTGGACACACGGAGTCGATAGCCTTTGGAATCTTTTGTAGAGGGAGAATCCATATGTGGAATCAAGTTAATGAATATATGTATATGCTTCACATGTTTAATATGCCGTTTTACCTATGCCAAAGTCGTGGTATGGATACCGAGAGGTTAGCCAAGATGAAACACTAACCTGGTTGTATTGTTATATCTGCCTTTGTTTGGATTGGATATGCTATCTAAGAATTTTATGAAGAAAGTCTGGGATGCTTACAAGTATGATATAAATTATTGCTCCGTGAGAATGAATCCGTTTGCCTTAATAAACGTCCTTGGGAGAAGGTCAACGGACGTTAATACCATGTCTGTTATATGGTAATGGAAGTGATCCTTAGTCACTGGAATATAAGAGAACTTAACTGTTAGAGAATCTACAACAACTATTAACAGTGATATTAACACTTGACGTATGATCTTCGCATCTGTAACTATGATTGTCTTGTTCCACTTCGTTGGTGTCACGTCAATAAAATATATGTACTGTAATCACCGGCTTGTGTGCTGCCAATACTTGCCCAGTTCACCCAATGCAACGATACTTGTTGGAATTTTCGTTTGAAGAACTTTGTTGACGTTCATTCCGTTTTAACCATTCGCGTTTCTATTTACCTCTTCACTGAACTTAATGATAAAATGGAGTCAACACCTGCCTAAGGAAAATTCTTCAAATTTTCTATCCGAACACCATCACCAACCAAGAACTGCTAATTCAGAGCCACCAAGAAGACATGCGCACCATCTTAGCAGGTAGATGCTGGAATTGAGTTGGTGACAGCCTCAGAAGAGACCATGACACCATTATCAGAACTGCCATGCTATGGACTCCAGAAGGGAAAGCGAAAGCAAAGATGGCCAAAAGCCACCTGGCGGAGAACTGTGGAGGCGGAGATGCTGAGCATGAACCAGAGCTGGGGCACCACACATATATGGCTGTCGACGGAGCAAAGTGGAGACAGTTTAGTTCACAGTAGGTCCTCCTGCACCATTTGTTCAAGTTCTTTCCATGTCTTCCATATCCTCCTTATATCTGCCTCCAGTTCTCTTTTTCTTGTGTGTTTTCCATTATTCTCCTTGATACAGCCATTTTACTGCTTATATTTCCCCTGTTAGCTTCTTTCTGCTCATGTACAGATACTTCATTCTTCCTTTGGCAGCAGCACTCCCACCTTTAAACTGTCGTCCAATCATGTTTCAATGCCAACTTTATAATTATTTTTCTTTCTTTTACTCTTTGTTTGTACTGTAGCTTTTACTTGTTATAAATGCTGGCTTATCTTTAGCAGGGCAGCTTAGAACATCTAATTTCACTGCAACTGTTTAAACAGCAAGCTTTTTTCATTTGGGAAGATCAGGCCATACATGTACTAGAAATTACAATTCACCTATTTCAAACCCGACTAAGTTGTAGAGTGTAAGCTGCTGTTGCCTCCTCTGCACTGTACCATTATATGCAGACAAACCCCATTTCAGAATCAATCCAAAACATTTAAATAACTATGGTTGTGCATAGCAGTGTAAAATAATACAAAACATGAGTCAATTTGACACTGGATCCTTGTAAAAACATTCCACTGTAAAATATTACTAGAATCCATTTTGTTAAAGCATATTTAAAACAAATTCCTCAAGGCATCACATCTTCTTCATTCACTGCCATATAACCACATCAATTTCTCTCATAAAGATGATGATCTGTCTCAGGTTTCTTTCATCACCTAACATCTTATCCTTCTATTGGGTTGGTGAAAATCATCTGTCAATATTCTTTGAGGACATTTTCCACTGTTTGTCTTCCTCATGTGGACACATCTGACTGATTTTGATCTTGTTTAACATGTGGTATTTAAGTCTGCGTTGGAGGATTCTGTTTCTTGTCAACCAATAATTTTATTCTTGATTCAGTTTTTGACAGATATACCCGTTCAGCCTCCAGTTTTTTTCCTACTTTGGATTTGATCGAGAACATGACTCACTGTTCGCTCTCAAATCCACAAAATTTGTCACTTATGCTACACTTTTGGAATATTTTCATTAGGATAATATAGTTATTTACCAAATATTTCCCATTACTCCCTTGACAAGCTTCTCAAACCCCCTTGGGGTATGCATACATGAGGTTGGGAACCCCTGGTTCATAGCTACTCAAGACAGTTATGACTGATTGAGAATCTATGAGGAATACATCTTGGCTGTAGCATAATCCTTGTTTTCCACAATGGTTATTACAGCAATTTTTGGGGCATCTGCTTCAGACTTTTCTAGTAGCCACAGAGATATAGATATCCGGCTCATATTTTAATTTTGTATGTACACTTCCACCTCCATTTATTTGTAGCTGTTGTTGCTGATTTGTCTGTATATATGTGGATCAATTCTATGGTTGGGTATGTCTTTCAAATGTATTCCTTAGCTATACTTTTCTCCTATGCATCTTTTTTGGCTGCCTATTTTCATAACTTCTGGTATGTTGTCAATTAATTCTGGGAATCACATTCTCTTCCACGGTGGGAATGTGTTGCTTATTGTGGGGGCTCTTTCTGTGTTCTTCAGGGGTTCTGTCTTTGTCTTTATAAGGTCTGGTACAATAAGGGCAAGTTATCTTGCTTTCTGCAAAAAGCAGCTTCTCTGGAGTCTACACCAACCATATCCTTTCATTCCATAGGTGGTTTGTGAGCGTTTTCAAATTTTTTCTGCTCCTTGTAGTATTCTGTAGTCTCTTCTGTCAATTATTGATTGTAGTTTTGTTTTGTTTTGAATTTCATTTACTGGGATTGATTTCCCTGTTGCAGTATTGATTCTCCCAGCCTGAATTTGTTTTCTTTCTATTCTTTCAAAGTTGAATTTTTAAATAGCTGTTCAAGCTGGTAATCCATATTCTAGTGCTGGTCTAACATTTCCTGTATACAAAAGTTTCAGATAACGTCACATCTGAGATGTACAAAATAACTGTTGAAATGTAAACCCCTGTTGAAATGTAAACTCTGAAAGTTAAATCCTTATGAATGCATATGTGCTCAGCTATTTTCATTTGTGGATTCCTCTGTAACATTTTTGGACTGATTCTTTTTTGCCAAATACTCAGGGTATCCTCTGCATGCTGCCTGCATCATTGTCAAAAACTGTGGTACACCTGTCTAAAAGAGGAGAAAACAAACAGCATAAATGTTGTTATTTAGCAAACCATGATACCATTAGTTTTTAAAATAATGTTAAATGATACTGTTCATTGGCAATTGCTTTGTTATTTGCCTCTTCAATAGAGGTTTCTGTAGGAGAAGGACATAGCAGATTGTGCCCGCCATGTTGCCAAGGTGGCTATGCATATGTATGCTACAGCAGGCCTTAACCTAACCCCATCCTTGTTTCGAGCTTTGTCAAACAGCTAGCCTTAGCCTAATCCCAACCCTGTTTCAAGCTTTAAACATCTGACAAACACTGAGGCCAAATTTAAAAAAAAAAATTCCAACTCGAAGCAAACGGGCCATGTATCTGACCAACATGGCAGCTTCCAGTCTACTGTCTCCAACTTAAACCAAAGTTTCTTGTATAGGCTTGTTTCGGATGTTTGTCAGTTTTTTTTCCTTCCTGCATGTCTTACTGTTTACATGCTACAAGACACTGGTCAACTACCAAATCAATATCCTTTATCATAATCATCTCCTTTTTTTTTTGCTCCTTATGGATTATAGAGCCACAATTGCAGCTGGTCTCCTTGCAAGAAGCCTGTATCAAACCACGTGCTCCTACAGCCGTGGTTGCTGTAGCAAGTTGTTTTACAGGATGATATTGCCAGCCTCATGCACAACCACATGTTAGCTGATTTTAATTAAAAATTATATCACCTGGTTAAATAGCCATCATGTGTTGATAAACAAAATCGCTTCCGTTTCCAGGTATAAGAGAGTAAATACTACGTAGGTTGCTTTCAGGTTATTTTCCCTACTTAGTATTTACTGTCTTATACCTGGAAATGGAAGCCATTTTGCATGTCAAAAGATGGTGGCTATTTTGACCACGTCATGTACTTTTTAATTTTTATTTATTTTATCATGTCTCTTACTTAACTCTTGCTTTCTTTCCTTTCCAGTGTTAAACTGACTTGGCACCATTTAGTCGTTTACCTAGTTATTCCCCACTGGTCCTACATCATCAGTGTTCCTAGACTTATCTTTTCTTGTAAAGTCACATTTGGGTCTTACTACCTGTGTTTCTCATCTGTATTATGTCAGATAACATAATGCGAGATAAGTCATTTAATATGTGTTGATTTCACACATCTGTGTTGATTTCACACAACTGTGTTGATTTCACACATCTGTTTTGTGTTTAGAATTCCATATATTTTAATTTTAAACAACTGTTTCTTCTTCTTCCTTGCACACTCTCAGACGTCTACTTGAATGTTTTCAAAGAAAGCAGTAGTCAGTTTGAGGCCATTTGAATCTCCGTAGAGCTTTCCCATGAATGGTACCAGTGTCGGCCATATGCGCTTTCTCTGTTCCGCATATGTTGGGCAACTTTGAAGCAGATGTTCAGCAGTCATTTTATCAGTGCCACAGTTACACTGATTGGTAGTTCCTATCTTTAGCTTGCTGAATAGATGGTATCTCATTCTGTTGTGGCCAGTGCAGAGTTTAACATTTAACGTTGGTGCTGTCAATTTTGCAGGATGGATAGATATAAGCTAAACTTTAAAATGGTATCATATCCTGTTTGCCATTGTTTCCTTAAGAAGTTAGTCTGCAATAATGTCTAGGCCACATTTAGCACTCCTGTAGTGTTTTTGCATAGGGTAGTCCACTCTTGCTACATACACTTTGTAAAGATGGCATAAAGTTCAGCTTTCATGTGGCTCTCCCTGCACACCATCGTTCATTCATTATCGTTTTTACCGCCTCTGGAGCATGAAGCCACAACTATAGCTGGTCCTCTGGCAGGAAACTGGCACCAAAACATTAATACACACTTGCAGTGGTGGTTTCTTTTACATGATGAGATTGCCAGCCCCATGCACTACCTTATATTAGTCACCTCTTACAACAGGCTTGAGATCAGACTGTTAGGGTAATGATATTGTCATCCTGTGTGCAGTTTCATTCTGATGTAAACACTGATGTCAGCGTTTCTGTCTTCCTGTAGCAGTCAGGAAACCACACAAATATTTATAGAATGTGTGATTCCTGTATGTGCACATTGGGATCCTCGCCGGTGCTACAGAGTTTGTGCACTGTGCTGAGATCCTCTTTGTGTGATCTAAGGGAGGTGATCGGAGCACTTATGGAGTTGGCCACGTACAGTGAAGATGGTTCTTAAAACCAAACCATTCTTTTCTTTCCCTGACGAAGGCCTTGTGGCTAAAACGTAGGCAATTTTCTTTATCATTTTTCCTAGTAAGACGCATTACATTTATCTATTTTTTTTAATAAACACACCCTAAACAATACAAATAGCGTAATAACTGGTTCTCTGCTTCAAGTGCCATGATGACTGATGTAGGAGACCATGTTTATCCACAACTTCTGATCCCTGGTGATGTTTATCAATTCTGTTCCTTGCCATATTGTTAGTATGTCCAGTATCTTCTTTAGTTGTGTCTATCCATTTTTCTTTGTTGTCACGATATGTTCTCAGTTAGCTCTTTTCATCATATATCAAAATAAAAACCGGTTGCCTTCTGTTGTGTAATCATCTTTGTTTACACTTTCATGAAAATAAAAATACTAGATGAAAGGTCACAGCAAATGGATCTAAAAATACACAGGGAGAAAACAAAGGTAATGAAAATAAATGCAGGAAATGATAACAATATTGCAAGAAACACCACTACAAGATGTAGAATCATACATATACCTAAGCAGCAATATAGGCACTGTTGGAGGGACAGACAATGATATCAAAATAAGAAACACAGGACTTGAGGAGCTTTCATTGCACTGGGAAATATATGGAGATCAAAATAAATCATCCAACACAAAAATCTGAATATTCAATTTAAATGTCAAGTCAGTCCAATTGTATAGCTCTGAAACATGGAAAAAAAACAACAACAACCAAAAAGTTACAAACTTTCAAATAGGTGCTTGTGTAGAATAGAAGGATTGAAATTGTATGATGAAGATCACTAATGTAGAACTGATGACAAGAACCATACAAGTGCCAGTGGAACAAGAGATGAGAAGAAGACACTGGAGATAGATAGGACACACATTGAGAAAACCTGCTGACCGCACTACCAGGCAGTCCTTGCTTTAGAATCCCCAGGGTAAGAGTGCAATAGGGAGACCAAGGAACACACGGAGAAGAGAACTGGAGACAGACTTGAAGGGGATGAAGAAGACATGGAAAGACCTTGAGATGAAGGCACGTGACAGGAAGTCTTGGCAGACGTTTGTTGAAGGCCTACGCTCTTGGGGAGCTGAAGAGTGATGGTAATGATGACTTTCATTGCTTTTCATTACTGTTTGTAGTCCACTGTATTGTTTATAGTCCACATTATTATTTGTAGTCCACATTACTGTTTGCAGTCCACATTACTGTTTGTAGTCCACTTTATTATTTGTAGTCCACATTACTGTTTGTAGTCCACATTATTATGTGTAGTCCACATTACTGTTTGTAGTCCACACTACTGTTTGTAGTCCACATTACTGTTTGTAGTCCACATTATTATTTGTAGTCCATATTGTTTGTAGTCCACATTATTGTTCATAGTCCACATTATTGTTCATAGTCCACATTATTGTTCGTAGTCCACATTATTGTTGCTAGTGGACCATAGCATTTCTTAACCATTTCGTCTTCCTCATGTGCCATGCCAGTTGCTGCTTCTCAACAACTTCCTGCTCCCAGTGCTGTTCATCAATTTTGTTGTTGACCCTTTTTGCACGCCACAATGTTAAATTGTTGTAGTATCTTCTCATCCTATATCTCATTTTCCTTCAATCATTTCTGCTGTCAGAAAAGATTCCAGCTTTCCACTTCTCACAAAATGCCCAAGGAATGTGAGCTTCCTTTGCACACTGCCTTTTTTATTTCAAAACATCTTCATTACTCTTTTTAGCTGTCCATGTTTTTAGTATTCTTCTAACCACATCTCTGTAGCTTCCTAGGATTTTCTTGCTTGTTTACTGATTGTCCATGACTTACTTCCATATGATATGATTAACCGTATTGATAACATTTTCTTACTTCCAAGAATTGTTGCATAAAATACTGCTTATTTTATAGAACTCTGCTTTTTGCCTGGGCTATTCTACTCTTCACCTCTGAGACGAATCTTCCAGATGATGTTATAAATGTGCCCTAGTATTTGAATCTATTAACTTGTTTCAAAGCTGCCCCCGTTAATTTGTTTAGAAAATGGTTGCTATTATTGTTTACAACTTACCTTGGCAGCCCAGTTAATCAGCCACTTAGGAATGTTGCCCTTTGGATTATCATAGTAGTTCATAAATGCTGCAAAAGAAAAAAAATTGTAAACTGCGCCTTATATGCAATGCAAATACACAGAATATACAAATGAAAGAAGTCTGAGAAACCTTGATAAATAACCGGGAACAAGTTCCTTGTTCTGGAAATCAAGAGTGGAAAGAGGAGAGGAAGACGCCAAAATCAAGAGAAAGTGAGACACAAGAAATCAGTGAGATGAAGGAAAAGAAAAAAAACCAAAGTGGACAGATCAGGCTGAAGCAAACTGCATATGGTAGAAATGCTTGAAGAGATCTGGCTGAAGCAAACTGCATGTGACAGGAATCCTTAGCAGATATGGCTGAAGCAAACTGCATATGTCAGGAATGCTTGGACAGATCTGGCTGAAGCAAACTGCATATGGTAGGAATACTTGAAGAGATCTGGTTACAATTAACTGCTCAGGACAGGAACTCTTGGAGATATGTGGTTGAAGTAAACTGCTCAGAACAGAAACACTTGGAAATATCTGACCGGTGTGAAATGCCCAGGGTAGGAATACTTGAAGAGATCTGGCTGAAGTGAATTGCCCAGGATAGATGAGGCTGTGTAAGTTAATTCACAAATTTTCTTGTTCACTCCTGATAGAACATGAAACCACCATTACATATGACCCCCTTGCAGGAAGCCTGCATAAAAGTGCTCATACCATCATAGTGGTGGTCTTTGTAGCCATTTGTTTTATATGATAGAGTTGCCAGCCCATTCATGCTTTGTCTCCTCAGAGACCCCCATGGCACTACACAGGACAGGTAGTGTGTAAATACAGCAGTGAAAAAACTTTATAAAACATTTTTAAGGCTATCAACATGAAATCCTGGATAAGTTTGTTTATTCATGTTAAACTTTAATGAATATTAGCAATGCACCCTTTCTTATAATAAATACAAAGTAGGATCATACAGAAATTGGAGGGACAATGCCTGATAAGATTTTTGTTGTTGTTAGCACAATGGGATGACAAAAATAATTAATACAAAACTGTATAAATGTATGGGCATGAATATTACTTATGAAATCAATCATAAAACATGATACGATGTGAGCGGTAAAACAAAATGCTATAAGAAAAGAACCCAAGCACAGTCATGAAATGGAACCTTAAGAAAAAAGGAAAAGGCCTTGAGAAAGAAGGAGAAGAACCCCCAAAGAGAGATTAAACAAAAACAGGCAAAACCTGCCCCATGTAGTTCCCAGGAGATGACAATGAAAGAACAGGCCTACTGCTACCAAAAGCATGTTGTAAGAAACAACTAATATGGGCTTGTGCATGAGGCTGGCAATCACCATGTGAAATATAACTGTTACTGAAGCCATCACAGTGCTAGAGAACATGAAAGCTTAGATGCAGGTTTCCTGCAAGGGGACCAGATGCAGTGGTGGCTGTATGCTCCATAAGGAGAAACAAGGGAAATGATGTTGATTATTAGGAGGAGGAGGAGGAAAACCCTGGAATGAAATTGATGCATGCTTAAGAACGGACCAGCTGGACAAAAAAATGTCAGTGACATGCTTCAGGCGGAGCTAGGTGAAAACAAAACTTAACAGAAATACTACTATAAGTACTGTTTGGTAAAAGATGGAAACCACAGGGTAATGAAATAAGGGAATGGACCTAATATACACGGAAAACCAGCATAGTGAAAATATATTTTAAAAAGGCTATGCCTGTGCAGGGGAAAAGCTGGATAGAAAGGGGAAAAGCTGGATGGCAAGGGGAAAAGCTGAATGGAAAGAAACAGGCTGAAATCTACAGGATCCAAGTTCTTCTTTTCACTTGCCTCATTTTGGTGAGGTGCACCCAGTTCAACATAGACACAGGGTCTATTGCTTATATTAGGGTGCATGTCCAAATAGAAAAGACCTTGCAGTCTGATTCAGTGAATGAAGTGAGGAACCATGTGGAAGCCCTATGATCATACAGCATCCAGAATGAATGAAGATTCTTTTAGTCTGACAAGATTTCCAGGTAGGAGACACAGTTTTTAAAGATGAACCTGTAACTAAAGACCTGAAGGTCTTTTATATTTGGACATGTACCTAATATAACTGACTAGGTTGAACGGGACGCGCCTTGCCAAAACGAGGCAAAATTTTATATTAAAAAAATAAAAGATGAACCTGTCTGCACAAAACTAAACCACTGTTCAGGCCATTAAACATGGAGAAAGTTATACAACCTCTAGTTCCACCTTTCCCATTTGAGCAAAGAGCAGCACTCTGCAAGTAATCGTCTACTCTTATAACGCCACTCTTCTCAGGCACAGATGATGACTCCATGGACTTGGCCAGAACTATCCACACTTTCTGCCCATTCTTTTCCATAACTCTACATTCTCTACCGTAAAGATACTACCATCTTTATTAAGGTAAAACAACAAAGCCAATAAACTAAATTTTATAAACAATAAAATAGCTTCACATACAGACAATCCTTTAAAACTGTTAAAAAATAGAATAAAATGCAGCTCTAATTTGTTTTTAAAAAAATATAGCCTGATGTGTGATACAAAGCAAAGAAAAAAAAATTAGTGAAAAACATACGCAAAGACAAAAACTCTTAGATAACAGAAAAGACAAAAAGTAGCAAAGCTCTCCAGAACCCAAATGCAGGAACTGCAACTGCCAACTCTGCTTTGACATTAGAAGAAAGATGCATTGAGCAACTGGCAAGCTATATAGCCACATTTGTTCCTGTATAATGGCAAAGTGACTCATTCATTATTCTACAGCTCCCCAAGCAGCAAAGGCTTTCAACACACTCATGCCAAGTCTTCCTGGCCTGTGCTAACTGCTCAAGGTCTTTCCATGTTTTCTGCCATTTTTTTCCTTTCTGTCTCCAGTTCTCTTCTCTGCATATTTTCAGTCTCCCTCTATCATTCTTAAACTGAGGATTCCGTGACAAGGACTGCTTTGTAATGCTACCACATAAGTTGCTATGTTTCAGTTTCCAGAGTTTTTTTGTTCTCTCACGTTATTTAAGTGCTCTATCTTTCAAATGCTGTTGCCTGTCTTAGAAAATGTTTCTTACTATTCACTTAGGCTTTCAAATTGTTCTATGTGGGAAATTTAAAAAAAAAATCAAATAAATTTCTACAAATAATGAACAAAGACGTGCAGAAAGATGGTTAAAAAAGATGCAGAGTAACATGAGGAGGAGAAAATAAGAGATGGACATGCCAAAACTATCCTGGAAAATACTGTCCTGTATCTCCAAATAATGAAAATGGGTAAACTGTTGGGAAAGATTGAAAGAAAGAAAGGACACTAGACAACAGAAAAGAAAGAGAAATAATGGACACTCAATGGTGCTTTTATTGTGTAGTGTCCTTCTTATGAGTGCCTACAATTAATCTTTTTTTCATTGTTTGTGTACAACTCACAAGCCTTGGGTTGTCCCTCTTTATTCATTTCTGTTTCCCAAAATATCCAGCAGCACCTGACTCAGAACAAATAGAAAAATAAAGTAAAGGCATGTCCTAGAAACTTCTTATTTGTTCTTCAAGACGTCAACTTGAACATGTTCAAAGAAAGCAGACGTCAGCTTGAGGCTTTGGTATCTCCATAGAGTTTTTCCAGGAATTGTGCTCGTGTTGGCAATATGCGCTTTCTCTGTTCCTCATATGTTGGGTACCTTTGAAGTAGTAGTCATTGTATTGGTGCCACAGTTGCACTCATCAGCAGTTCTTATCGTTAGCTTGTCCTTTTTTTTTTTTTTTTGGCGAGGCGCGTCTCGTTCAACCTAGCCGGTTATATTAGGGTGCACGTCCAAATATAAAAGACCTTTAGGCCTGGAGAATTAGTTATGTGTTAGTTACAATTTAGCTTGTCCTTGAAACAACTAGTAACAAAGACCCTAAAAACAAAGAATAATTACTGGTAAATCCGTGAGAGATTTTTCAAAGCCTGTCAACAACACAACACTAAAGAAGGACATAATGTTAGCAAAGAAGAAATGATATAAAGATTTTTGCTTAGAGGTTAATGGTCATGGGACAAAAAAAGACAGAAGGAAAAAGAAAGATTTAAAAAGATGTACTAGTAATATGTGCGTGTGTCAGGCTTATAATATTATTAAAATGTGCAGGCATATAATTGGGCTTTAGAAGACAAAGCTTCCCTCCTTCCTATTAGTTCAAGCACTACTGCAAAACCATGCAGGTGTTCTGAATAATATTATTCTAAAGGATACATCTCTGTTCCACAGAGGAAATGGAAAGTTGACTTCCCAGTACACTAGATTCCTGCCCTCACACTCTCTCACTTCTAACACTGGAGAAATCATCAAATATTATTTCATCAAAGTGCTCAGCATATCTTTCACGAATCATTTCCTTTGTTTGCTCCTTACAGAGCAGGAAGCCACCACTACAGCTGGCCCTTTAGCAGGAAGCCTGCTTCAAAGCATTCATGTGCTCTTCCAGCAATGGTTTCTGTAGCAATGTATTTTACATGATGAGATACAAATAATTTACTAGAGTCATAATGCAGCAGAAAAGAAAATATTGTATTATGTCACTTATAAACATCTCAACTAGCAGTTATTTTACAAATTCAAAAAATTAAGTAAGCTGAAGATGAGATTGAATTTTTAAAAATAACAGAAAAAGTGCATCAATCCCTATGATTTTAAAGGGAAATAATTACATTGTCGATTTAATATATATGCAGAAAACATTTTCAAACAGATAAAGGAAATGAAAGGACTGGACTTTAGTGAAAGATCAAAAAACAATCTTAGATTTGCAGATGATACAGTTTTGCTAGCTGAAAGTGAACAGGACTTACAAGAACATGGAAAGAGAAGAAAACAAATAAAGAGGTCATAGAAAAGCTAAGAATGAAAAGAATTAATGGAGGAGATCAAAGTTAGACAGCTTAAATATTTTGGCCACATAAAAAGGCATAACACCTTACTTACTGAAGAAGACCATAATAGAAGGCAGAGTTGAAAGCAAATGTGCAAGAGGGCAACTGCCCTATAAATGGGAAGATAACATCAAGAGATGGTCAGGAAAGAGATGGAAGACACTGGAGATTCACTGCAGCAAACTTTCGTTGTGGAGATAGCAGCTGATGATGATGAATAAAATTAAAGACAAATTATCACAAGAGAGATACATATCTCTGTGAGCAACAGATTTTAAAAAAGATGGAAACATAGATGGATAGGGCAAACAGGGAGGAAACAGATTTCTCACATAAAATAACAGGTACTGACACAAAAGTCAAAGGAAAGAGGACATGGGAGAGATCAAGGAAAATCTGCAGGAGAGACCCTACGTGAGAATTTGATGGACTGACATTAAATTATGAGAGAGAAAAAGAACAATGACAAAATAAATGGAATTGTGTGAACACTGGATAAACATCAAATAGAGCCAAGGGCACTTATCATCATCTTGATGATAATGATGTAACACCTTACTCTGAACAACATCGATGCACATGAAAGAAACATAATGAAAACATTGAAGCTAACGAACTAAATTAGGTAAAAATAGCTGTAAGAAAAACAACATTGTGTTTGTGATGATAATCAAGATGATGATAATGGAATATTATGCTAAAAATAACATGGGTATAGAAACAGAAATGAAAAGTGTCCTAAAAGAAATAAAGCTAAGAACTAGATTAGCTCAGAAATATGGCTGTAAGAAAGGCACCAAAATGTATACATTAAAAAAGCAGGTTCCTGTAGAGGAGTGAAGTGTTAGAGATTTCACAATACTAGGTCTAGCTTTGAGAGATGGGGTGATCAGTTCCCTTCCTCACTGCTTTTGCCTTTCCTAACTCAAGAGCAGAGACAGACTCAAGAGCAGAGATATGTACCCATTTACAGCTGGGTGGACTGCAGTGTGATGCCACCATGTTTTGAACCCAGTACCTTTGCCATAAGAGGCCAGTGCTCTAGCCATTCTGCCAACTGGACATTCATACTGTGAACATTTGATTCTTCTCAACGGTACTACAAAGTGAAATGAGAAATAAATAAAGCAGGATGGACTTCAAGAATAAAGTTGGAACACTCACAGAACATAAACATAGCTACAATCAAGAAAGTGACCTATAAACAAGGGCAACAGAGATCAACAACAACTGAATCAGGGAATCGCCCAAAGAAGGAGGAGATAAACGTTTTACGTCCATACCTTTAGCATAACTGTCCCATTCCTTGCGGTATTGTAAATCCATGTACACTTCGGCACAAATTTCTGGCGAGACATCATCCAGTTCTCCATACACTTTATACTGATATAAACCTGAGCTCTGCAAGCAAATATTTAAAAATTTGTAATACCATTACCACCACCATTATTAACCTTTGACCCCATTGAAGGAAGCCTGCACCAAAGCATTTACGTGCTCTCGCAGCTCTAGTTTCTGTAGCAATTTGTTTTACACATTTTGAATAGCTAATTAGCATAATTATGCAATCACTCATATGGTTAGAATTGTCTCTTACCAAGGAACACTATGACATATATAGGCAAAATGTAAAGTTATTTATAAGAAAAATTCATGTTTCTACCCTATGGCTACCTTAAACAACTGCTTATACGGATGAAGATGACCTGACAGTTCTTCCAATTAGGAAAAAAAAAAAACAAGACAAAAATACCAGTGGGACAAAAAGTTCTGAAAAAAAGACAATGAAGCTAAGTAGTCATCAGTTATTATCACAAGGTAGTACTTGGTCTGGAATCCTCTGAATTGAAGACAGAGGAAAATCCCCAAAAACACGTGAAGAAGAGAATGTGAAATATAAAAAAAATGGGAGCGTTGTGCAGATGGATCTGCCTAAGATAGGAAAGCTTAGACAGGATCAGCTAAAAACTGATGTGTTACAGTGAGCTGAAAGGTAAGGTAAAGGTAGTCCCATAGCAGATACTGCCGTTGGGGAGTAAAGTGTTAGAGACTTCACTATACCAAGTCCAGCATCGAGAGGTGGGGTGACCAGATCCCTTCCTTACCGCCTTTTCCTTCCCTAACTCAAAGTCAGGTACCCATTTACAGCTGGGTATACTGGAGCATGTCAGTATCATGATTCAAACCTGGCACCTTTGTCTCGAGAAACCAGCACTCTAACCACTCTGACAATCGAACGCTCAATTCAGCTGAAAGGTGCAGAATGTAAATCATGTATTTGTTTATAAACAATGCTATCTTTGAGGATTCTGAAAACACTTCAGAAAAATCATTTGTGGGATCATTCTAGAAGAAATGTATCACCCTTATTTGTCACGAAGTGGATTTAAGTTTAGAGTTTGTCTGAGTGTATAGAATGAACGAACGAACAAACTTTATTTTCAAAGGGTTGAGAATTGGGCACGCAGGCCCGTCTGACATTCTGCCCTTCCTTTCTCTTGTCTTTTATACTGATTTCATTTATTCTCACATACATTTTACCCATCAATTCAAGGAATTCAACGTTGTAAAGGTAAAATAATAGCATACTCACATTCACAGTATCTAATTATAAACATGAAATAAAATATGTTGAAAAGTACAAACTAAGTATTACCATGAAACAAAATATGTTGAAAAGCACTAACATCATCATTAAACCTACATTCGATATTATATCATTTGTTCGGAAAAATAATCACATTAGGGGGGCAGATAATCAGAACTCATAAAGTATTTGAAAAGTTTACGATTGTATGAATAGGGACTGAGGTTGTTATATTTCAGATAATGTGGAAGATAGTTCCAGAGATGAGCAGCAGAGTAAGCTAAGCTTTTCTTGAATAAGTCAAGCCTAGGCTTGGGCACTTGTATTTTGTTAAGGCGTTGACTGCATTTTTCACTGTATTTGAACATTGGCCACAGATATGTTGGAGCATTCTGTGACAGGATTTTGTGAACAAATTTAGCTTTGTTGAACAGAAAGCGCTTTCTTAGAGGCAGTATTTTGAGATCTTTATATAGATCTACACATTGTCCTTGGCAGTTGTCAGAAACTAGACGCACTGCACGCTTTTGTAGTGAATGGAGTCTTTTTGTGTTGGACATAGAACAACCATCCCAGATTGTGGAGCAATAGTCAAGGTTTGTTTGTATGTGAGATATATAGAACAATTTACGTGCATCTTCATCTAAGAAATGTTTGATTTTAGCTAATTGGTAAACTTTTTGTGCCGTTTGCTTGGTCAGTGCATGAACATGTGAGTTCCAATTTAGATGCTGGTCAACGACTATTCCTAGAGTTTTATGTTCATTAACGTTTTCAATTGGTAAGGTACCAATATAGATCTGAAGTGTTGTTTTCTCTGAATTTTGTAATTTTTGTCTAGTTGATATTAACATGCACTTTGTTTTAATTATATTAATTAGCATGCGATTTCCGATGCTCCACTTAATCAGATTGTCTGTATCTTTTTGTAACGATAGTTCGAGTGTGTTGCAACTTGTACCACTCGTGTAGACAGTACAGTCATCAGCAAATAGGTCACAGGATGCGTGCTCGACGTGTAGTGGAAGGTCATTAATGTATATGGCAAAAAGTAGAGGCCCAAGAATAGAGCCTTGAGGAACGCCAGTATTTATTACGGTTGGGTTTGAGCAAGAGTTATTTTAAGAAACTACATGTTTTCTGTCTGACAGGAATGATTTAATTATCGTCACTAGTTGAAGGTTTACTTTTGATGTTTCTAGTTTTCTAATTAAAATAGCGTGATCTATCATATCAAATGCTTTTTTAAAGTCTACAAAAACTGCCCCACATATGTTATCGTTATTAATATTTAAGTGCCAGTTGTCAATCATCTTAGTTAGAGCTGTGTGACATGAATGTTTAGGTCTAAACCCTGACTGACTATCAATTAGCAAGCCGTTGTTAACTAGGTGTTGTAGTGTTATTTTATGTATGTGTTTTTCTAGTGGTTTGGATAGCGATGATATTAAGGAGATTGGCCTATAGTTACCAAGGTTATTATTGTCGGAAGAGCCAGGTTTTAAGAGAGAATATACCTTAGCGACTTTAAAGTGCCACGGAAAGTAACTCTGTGCGATACATTGATTGTATATGTATGTAAGCGAATCACTAATAGCTGGAGCCGCATAACGCAGTATTCGATTACTGACTCCGTCAAGTCCTGATGAGTTATTATCTTTAAGTCCTAGAAGATAGTTATACACTTCATTAACTGTCATAAACGGAATGTTGGATGGGATTGTGTTGGTACATTTAATCTCACAAAATACTGACAGCCTGCCTAAGTCACAAGGTGAATTGGGTATTGTAGATTTAAGACTGTTTATTTCTGCCTGAAGGTAATTGCTGAAGTCTGTGCAAGTAAATGAAGTATTAGGGCTTGTCGAGACTGACAGATTTCGCTTGTTCGCTAAGGTGTTGATTGCTTTCCATATATCTTTACTGTTTGTTTTGTTCTGAACCAAATTTTTAAAGTAATTTCTTTTTTCTCTACGAATTAAATATTGCACGTTGTTCCTCTGTGCTCTGTATGTGTTAAAGTCCTTGTTTTTGTGAGCTTGATCTCTCTGCCTCATGGCGTCTAGCACTGCTTGTGTGATCCAAGGAGATTTGACCTGTCGTTTCACACGAACTTTTTTAGTTGGTGCGTGGTTATCAAACACACAAAGAAAGATATGTGTCCAATGGGCAATATCGTCATCAGGATCAGAAAGCTGGTAAACACTGGCAAGAGGTGCAGTTCGCAAATCATGTAAAAATAGTTCACGGTTGAAATTTTTAAAACTTCTAAATTTAATACTGATATGTTTATTTCTTGGAGCTTTATATTTATTCTTTGACCACGTGCAACATATAGGATAGTGGTCACTCATCGCGACAGTAGGAACAGAGCATTCTATAATGTTTTCTGCACAGGTGACGTAGATGTGGTCAATTATTGTGGATGATGCATTTGTTACCCTGGTAGGCTGGTTGACTATTTGTTTTAGGTTGTAAGATAGTATGATGTTTTCCCACGTTTGGTTTGTGTTGTGCATGTCGATGTTGAAATCGCCTAGAAGAATAATTTCTTTGGCAGTGGTAAATACTTTATCCATCATAGTGGGGAAATCTTCGTACCAGATGGCTCCTGCACAGGGATTTCTATAAAGATACCCGACTAGAAATTGTCCCTGAGTCAGTAGTTTTATTTCTAACTATATGCACTCAGTCTCTGCTGTCTCTAAATCGCTTCTGTGGCGATAACTAATAGAAGTGGAAATATATACTACAATACCTGTTTCTAGCTTTCTACTTGAGTCTCGCCGAACTGTTTTAAAGCCATTTAGGGCAATTTCATCATCTGATATTTTGTCGTTTAAACAACTTTCGGAAAGTCCAAAAACATGAAAATTTTTATTCAGAATTTGTGTAAGCTCAGGAAGTTTGCCTAATAAATGGTAAATGTTCAGGTGGCCCAGGCGTAGACCATCCTTAATTAGCCATTGTGTTTGATAGGTATGCATTTTATTTTGGCGAGTGGTTTAAAAAGGAAAATAACAAAAGCAATTTTAAATATGAAACCCATGAAAATTTAAACTAATTAACGTCACCAAGTAAGTGAAAATACAAATGTTAGTACTTAACGTATGAACACTTGGTACAAGTATTGCTAAAAAATTACAATTAACTGAAATTGTCAGTAGTATATTAAAATAGTCACACAACAGTAGGCACGCACGTTTTCACACCACAACACTAAATTTCTAACAAAGTAATTAAGCAACACTGAGAGAATACGAATTAAAAAAGTAAATAAAATAAAATAAAATCTTGCAAATTATGAAAAAAACTGTCGAAGGCCTGTAGCCAATGAAATTAAAGTGTTTTGAGAAAGTAACAAAGTACTTATTACTTTATGCGTCACAGTAATCAACTAATTTTTCAGGGGAGAGACGGCTTTGGTTGCAGGGATTAAGTCGATTAAAAAAAAAAATTTAAAAAATGAGTGGATTCATCATCGATAATGGATGTCTCTGTCAGGTATATAGTAGGGCCCCCATTGCACAGACATCATTAGTGCTTGGCTGTGTGATGCAGGACTGAATTGCATCAGGTATCCAAGTTCTGGGTTCCACTGAGCATGACCAGGAAGGCTACGGGAGGAAGCATGACGACTGTAGATTTCGTCTGCAGTGGTTTCAACACTTGTTGGAGATTTTTGGGTCTGGGACATCGTGGCACTGCTTGTTGAACTGTCATATAATGTGTTTGTGAGGGGCTGTCTTATAGGTAGTGGAGGAAACATAACATCGTAACGTTCGGCTTCCTGACTGTATGTGGCGTTCTGTTTGTTGTTAGGCAATTTGTTGGTTACGGGAGCACTTCTTTGAGGGGCGGGTAAGGTGTGTTGTGCATTTTCATGAAAGGCTGGCTGATCTCATGGTAGATTGGTTTGTGTTCTTTGTGTCTGGTGGGTTGTCGTGTTGCGTTCGCTGTGGGTACTTGATGTTTTTTGCTAGGATGCTGCTACCTAGTTTTGATGTATGTATTTGATCTATGTAAAGGCGTTTCTTTGGTGCTCCAGAGTTGCTTGTGAAGAAAGGAGTGTTGTTAATATAGCCAATGTTGTTGTGTTCACAATAGCTCTGGAGTGTCTTGTTGTTGGTGTCGGCTACGCGACGTTGGAAGCCATAGTAAGGTGGAATAATGGATGACATAAAAATGGAGGTGTTAGGAAATTTTTGTTTTATTGTAGTGGTCAGTTTGGAAATCGCTGAAGGGCTAACGCTGTGTCCATTCATTATGTCGTTGATCCCTACATGTACTGTTGTTCTTGTAATGTTATTATGTATGTCGAACCTATTAATTCTATCAATTAATCTTTCAGTTCTAGCTCCAGGTATCGCTAAAACTGAGACAGTTTCCTCTTTAGTAGTAGACATCCGATCATTGTATATGCCTTTTAGGAGAGAGTCGCCAATTATAACATGTGTTGCTTTACTACATGGTTGTTGACTCGGCTTTCGTTTTGATTCTTGCTGCCGCCATTGATTTTCCTGGTGTGAATCGTCCTGAATAGTCTGGGTGTTTTCATCAGGTGGTTGTGGTGTCAGTATCTGATCTGGTAGCGGCGTTAATGACTGTTCATTTTGTACTGAACGCTGGTTAAGGGCGGTAAACCTGTTGCTTACTTTTACACAAATAGGGTAAGCTTCGTGTGCACGTGTATCCTCAACCTTTTTGGTTTTACATTGGTGCCGCTTGCGGCGTTCGTTTGATATATGTTCTTTGGAGGGATCTCCAGAAGCTTCAGGTACTATAAGAGGATGTTCCGAGTGCTGTGTTTTATAAATAGAAAAATCGCTTCTTAGTTGCTCAACGACGTGTTTCATATTGGAATTATCTTCTCTCAGATGCAGTATTTCCTTTTTGAGTAGTTCGTTTTCTGCGCTGATCGATTTATAGACATTAGTCGTCAGATCGGCAATTAGTGTTCGAAGTGTGCCCTCCATTTTGAGCATCAGCTCCTGGCAGCACTGCGCATTTATCATGTGAGTGACTTCTGGGCGATTTCCTGTGATAATGTTTCATCTGTTTGTGTGCTAGTGTCTTTAGGGCCCATTGGATATTCTATGGCCAGCATAGGTTGAGAAAATGGAGTATTTGCTACTGTGTCTCTCATTGGAAAGTCACGTGCTGCGGGAGGCAAAGTGGATGTATTTGTAGGAGAGTGTATGCTAGAGTTAATGTTGATGATTTCGCTGTCAGCAGATGAGTCACTGGCAGCTGATGATGTGATGTCTATTGCGAGCTGGGGTAAACATACTGTTGAGTCCAATTTTGTGGTACAAATTATGTTTTGTGCAGACTCATTTAAACTGACAAAGTCCGTTTCCAGCCATGACTCAATAACAGTGGCAGTTCCTTGAGCCATTATCTTGTTTTTTGTATGATAAAGGTGCACAGATAGTAGTGGTGTTGTGATGAAATCTTCTACAAAGGCACCTTGTTTATCTGCTCTCGTCTCGACATGGTCATTCTGGTAGTATTTGGTACACGTTGTGCGAAATGCCTCATAATGATATTGTAACTGTCTTTTTTTTCTTGTTGAGGTGATCACTGGCCCAAGACAGTTTACATGTTGTTAGATGTGTAGTGCGAGCGTATGATGAGTTGAGTGTGGGTGCGAATGAAGACGCGAATGTGTTTAGGCTCGTATAGATGTAGATCCTGCAACCCATACTCTCACATGCAGTAATCAAGGATGCTTTGACACTGCAGGCATGTTTCAAGACATTTATTGACGGGAACACACATAATATCAACAGGAACAGTCAGTGTAACAAGGTCATGCTGACCTGACATCGATAGGTATACATTTGGCATTCAAAAAGGTAAACATCAGAATAGACGTGCATGGTCAATAGCAAAGTTCTTCAATAATGACAGTTCGTAGCGTCGCCCTTGGCGTCTCTGACTAAACGCGTCAGATGCCTTAGTTACCTTGACACATAGGTGCAACTTGGCACTCCCTGCCAATTGCACATATCAGGCTGTAGTATAATAGCCGGAAGCACAGGCCTCGTCCTAACGTCGGCCGTGTACTTCTGTTAAATAGGTTATCACCAACCCTGCAGTAATACTTATTGTAGATAGAAGTTCCGCCAATCTGCGGCTCCCACAATATATCTTCGTCACTGGATTTCTGGACAATATAAGACTAACAGTCTTGGATGGCTACCTCGAGCACAAATATATAAGTTCTGAAATGGCGGATCCGTGAACTGCTGTTCACCCTAGGTAATCCTTTACATGTTCTGCCACCGAAAAGCGTAATAATGCATAAAGGTCGGTATTACCTGGTAAATGAATCCTCAGAACTACACAAGGAATTCTGTCGTCATCCCGACGCACAGAGATTCACTGGGGAAAACTGCCATAGCAGTTACTTCGAAGATTCTCCCCGAAAAACAATGGACTCTTGGTCCCTTCAGAAAAACAGGACCTCCCGGCTTCCCGGAAGTATATCTCACTCCCGCTTAAAAAACCTTCCCATAGGCCCAC
The DNA here is from genome assembly GCA_024509875.1 of Oreohelix idahoensis. Lineage (NCBI taxonomy): Eukaryota > Metazoa > Mollusca > Gastropoda > Stylommatophora > Oreohelicidae > Oreohelix > Oreohelix idahoensis. The sequence continues at coordinate 199,062 of JAMPIV010000580.1, forward strand.
GCCGAACTGTCAACCTCTGACCCTAAAGGTCAAACACAATGAATGAATAAACAAGGGAAGACAACCCCTAATCAACCTGACATCGCAGGTAAAGACACAATTATACTTATGATACAAACATAAGCAAATAACTTGACAGATGACTCCGTCGAAAATGACAGCAACATTACTACCACCCCCCTGTAAAAAAAAAATGCAATTTTTTTTTTAATATGTTCATGAGCAAGATAGCACCAGTATCACTTCTGTGCTCATGCAAACAATGAACCTAATATCAGGTACAATAGAAGAGGGTACAAATCATCTCCCAACATAGGAGAAAATATTTCCTTTAAGCCAAACAAACTAAGGGATACCATTCAAGAAACCTAAGTTGCTGGCAATACCAATCATATATCAAACATTACTAAATAATATAATCATAGCAATATACAAATGTCAATGCTATTTTAGCAACATATCACTGATGGATGGACAAAATGAAATTTGTTAAATTATCTAAACATCATCCAAATACATTTGTATTACAACATATTATGATATTAAGGACAGACCTAAGTCTGAAAATATATCAGGAAAAACTAGGACACAAGATTTAACTGGAATCATGTGGGCATCTAGACAATATGTCCGCCATCACATTATCCGAACCACGGATAGCTCGCACCGTGAAATGGAAAGGCTGAAGAGCAATAGCATAACGAGTAGATCTCGAGCTCTTCAAATCCTTACTTTGCATAGCCGTAAGAGCTTTTTGGTCGGTTTCCATAAAGAAATGCGCGCCCAGAAGGAACCTTTGTAGCTTAAGAATGGACCAAACCATAGCCAACAATTCACGGTCCAAAACCGAGTAATTCCTTTCTGCCGCATTCAGCTTCCTAGAAATATACATTACAGGATGCAGAGTTCCTGAATATTCCTGCATTAGTGCCGCTCCAATGCCAGTGGAAGAGGCATCACTACGAAGGACAAAAGTCTTATCAATCGTCGGTAGTCTTAAGATAGGATGAGATGAGAACAAATTCTTAACCTGATCCAATGAAGATTGGCATTCTTGGGACCAACGCACCATATTAGGAGAACCTTTTTTCAATAACGTTGAAAGTGGTGCCATAATGGAGGACAGATTCTCAATGAATCTTCCATAGAATTGTATCAATCCCAAGAGACTACGCACTTGCTTTTTTGTCTTCGGAACCGAGATATTTAATATCTTTGAAATGTTTTGGTCCTCTGTCTTCAACAGACCATGACCAACTCGATGACCTAGGAAGGAAATTTCACTAAACCCAACAAAAGCTTTAGAGGGTTTAGCAGTCAAACTATGCTCACGTAGAGTAGATAGCAATTCCTTCAGACCCACATAGTGTTCTTCCCAAGTATCGCTGAAAAGACAGATGTCGTCTAAATATGCAATGACATCTGCACGATCTGATAGAATTCGTCGCATCATGCGTACGAAAGTCGCTGGGGCGTTCATAAGCCCGAAAGGCATAAAATTCCATTGAAACAGACCCCTAGGTGTCGAAAAAGCAGTGAGAGGTTTGGCGTGTTCCGTCAGTGGGACTTGCCAATAACCTTTCGACAAGTCTAGTTTAGTAAAGAATTTAGCTTTAGAAAGTCTAATAAGTAGATCATCTAATAACGGCATAGGTTCAGCATCGAACTTCGTAACTTGATTTAATTTGCGATAATCAACGCAAAGACGTATGTTATTGTCTTTCTTTCGAACAATAACTATTGACGAAGAATAAGCTGAAGTGGATGGTTCAATTATTTGTAGTTGAATCATTTCATCCAATTCTTTCTCGACTTGTGCTTGAAAATGAATAGGTATTGGGTATGGTCTTACTCTGATCGGATTACGATCAGTAAGTATGATGTCATGTTCTATGACATCTGTGTGTCCAGGAATGTCGGTAAGGACATCCTGATATGATTGTAACGTAGAGGATACTTGACACTGTTCCTCAAAAGACAAGTTAGAAGAGACTGTAACGTCTCTCCACGATTCCGTTGAAGTAAGTGGAATCGCAGGAAGAGGTAAATTCACGTCAGAAAAAATAGTTTCCTCATCCTGTATAACAGACAGGGATGAGATGTGACCATGTTGAACTGGAGAGTCGTCCGTCGCCTGGAAAATAGGCTGTAAATAGTCTGGACGTTCAATAAACTCTGTTAACATATTTATATGGAAGGTTTTATGCCTTCCATCCACATCGACAATATAGTCGACATCAGAAATTTTCGAGACTATAGTGTATGGACCCTTCCAAGAAATGAGAAGTCTATTCTCTCTTGAGGGCAGTAAGACATATGCTTTGTCTCCAGGACAAAGTTGACGTAGGCGTCTTTTCTTATTAGCAAATCGCCTAGCTTTTTCTTTCGCAAATTCGGAAGATGAAGTTGCTAACCTGCACGATTCGATAATCTTTTCTCTAAGAGCTATAACATATTCATATGACGATTGTGTATCATCGTCAATATTATCGGAAGTTATCAAATCGTGTAACAAGGACATTGGCCCGCGCGGTTGCGCGCCAAAGACAAGTTCGAAAGGAGAAAACCCTGTATGCTCGTTGGGAACCTCTCTATAGGCAAAGAGGACTGCAGGTAAAACCCTGTCCCAATCTTCAGGATGATCCTCTGTTATCTTGCCAAGTAAGTTCTTTAGTGTCCTGTTAAGACGTTCTACCAATCCATTGGACATTGGATGATAAATACTACTGAGAGACCTTTTAATGTCTAGCGTAGCCATTACCTGAGACATAACGTCCGAAATTAACTGAGTGCCGTGATCCGACAGTATTTCTCCGGGGAATCCCAGACGAGAGAATACGAGCCAAAGAGCATCAGCGATATCGACAGTTGATATGCTCTTCAGAGGAATAGCCTCTGGCCAACGCGTGCACATGTCCACGCAAGTGAGGATAAATTGGTGTCCTCTGGCTGACTTAATTTTGAACGGACCAATGATGTCTATAGCCATTTTCTGAAACGGCCGAATCGGAATATCTGCAGCCTGAATAGGAGCAGCATGTCTCGGACCCCTAGACTTGACCTCTTGACAAATTTTGCAAGATCGGCAATAAATTCGGATGTCTTTATTCACGAATGGCCAAAAGAATGACGCAAGGACTCTAGTTTTAGTTCTGGAAAAACCCATGTGTCCCGCACACTGAGAATCGTGTGCATGCCGAAGAATTAAGGCTCTCATACACTTAGGCACAAGAATTTGCGAGTGCATAGACTTGTCCGAGTGTTGTACCATTCGTACCAATATACCATTCTTCATAGTGATATACGATTTGTGATTCGTATTTTGATTGGGATCCCCTTTCTTTGCAAGAAGGAAGTATTTCTTCAAAGAAGGATCCTCTTCTTGACGTTTAACAAACGAGTCATGGGAAATCACCAAGTGCTCGTCTTGGCTATCAACTTCATTACTATTATCAGATGAAGTTGGGGGATTAAGAGCTTGAGCTCTTGTCACCACTGCATTGACCGTTTGAATGTTTTTTTCTTCCCAACTAGAAATTTGTTGCGGGGTGCATTCCTTAACCCCATGAATACGACCGATTATAAGATCCGCAATAGGATTAGGAAGAAGACATGCATGGACATCTCCTGTGAAGAAAGGAGTGTCAATCCTAATAATAGCAGTAGGATAGCTTTCCATAGTACCACCAAATGTAACACATTTGATTGTTTTTCCCGTGGCACAGCAAGGATCTATCAGAGACTCCTTAACCCCGACGGTAGTACATCCCGAATCGAAAAGTACTGAGACTAGCCTATCATTTATTAGACCTTTATGTAAGATGAGAGATCCTCTCCCATCATGCGCAACTGTAGCAGGTAGAGCAGGAAGAGGGTGACCACAACTTAGCGTAGATACAGTTGATGAGTCAAACAATGTTAAGCATTGGGGGCATTCAGTTGCTCTCCCAAAATCAAAAGCACAACCAGTGATAGCCCTAGAGTTACCACTATCATTTACTGTATTACAGGCTCCATCAAACTCTTGTTGCGCAGAGTTTGCCTGTTGGTAAGGTCTTTTTTTGTTAAACCTAGGTCTACCTCGATTATCATTTCCCCTGTAATTATTTCGACTATCATTTCCCCTGTAATTGTTATCATATTGCCTATTGTAATCATCATTCCGGTTTGAATCCCGGTTTCTAAATTCACCATCGTCATAATCTTGACGTCGAGAATGATTACCTCGAAAATTTGAATAGTTATTATTTGGATAGCCTTTACGAAAGTGTCTCAAATTATTACCACTAAAATTACGAGAACTACCATCTTGTCTCCACTGCATAGACGAAGAACCATCATGTGTTGGATTACTCCGCTTCTGAGTGTAATTTTGATTACTTCCCCTATTCCAATTTTGTTGAGCACCCTGAAATTTTTTTCTGAAATTAGGGCCATATGGTGTTGCCGAAGCAGCTGGCAACCCTTCTTTCACTTTAGAATTGCTAACTGTAGCATGGGGATGTGCTGTGGCATACTGACAACAGTATTCCTCCATTTCTTTTAAGTTTTTAGGCTTACGCTCATGAAGGAATGCAAGAAAAGAATCATTAACAGATGACAAAACCTTATCTCGCAATAATAAGTCCATTAGACCTTCATATGTTTTCTCAATCTGAGACAACTCAACCCATCGTGTAAATGTACGACGTATCTTTGTAACAAAATCAGAGAAATCTACTCCATTTTCTGGCAACATTGTCCTAAAACGAAGACGATAGTCTTCTTGTTTTAATTGGTATTTCTTTAGTAATGCTGCCCTAACAACATCATAATTAGTCCTCTCATGTTCGTCTATTGTCATAAGAGTAGTCACTGTGTCACCTGTAAAAAATGGCATCAGTTGTTCAACATATTTTTCCTTTTTTATGTTATGCGTATCGCACAAAAAATTGGAATCTATCTAGATAATCTGCTACGTCATCCTTTAAAGGATTGAAATGAGGCAATTTAATCCTACTAACAAACTCCTTTGTCGTACTCGAAGTTGTTTGCTGAGCACCCGTACTCGCCAATTTCAATTTCTCTAACTCCAAAATTGCGAGTTTTTCATCAAGTTCCATCTTCTGTTTTCTTTCCTCATGTTCCATTTTTTCTAATTTCAGCCTCAGCAGCAGCTTGAAGTTTTTTTTCCTCTGCAGCAGCTTGAGCTTGAATTTTTTTGTCTTCCATTTCCATCTGGAATTTTCTTTCATCAGCTTGAGCTTTTCTCTCCTCAGCCTCTCTTTGATACCTTCTTTCTTCAAGTTCTAATCTTCTATTCTCAGCTTCTAGCTTCTTTAGTTCAGCTTCTGCTTTCAATTTAATTTCCTCTTTTTGTTTCTTTTCTTCTGACTTTAATGCAATGGCGAATTGAGCAGATGAATATTCTTCCAATTCTTTACCAGACTTACCAAGGGTCAACCCTTGCTGGATGAAGAAATCCAATGTAGACATTCTGTCTAATGAGATCAGAAACCTGAAAAAAAATTAAATAAATTACCTTATCCCACTTCAATGGGAGACAAGTCTGAAATGCTAGACTTGTATACTCACTTCACTTTATTTTACTGTCTTAGTCTTAGACAAAGACTTTGTATGTTCCTCTTGTTTATAATGTACCCAAAAAATCACTTGAGTACCTGTGGGAAAAAAAAAAATCCCTTATATCCCACTCACTATGGGCACAAGTCTTTTTTTATAAAGAACTTGAATATGTATTTACCTTGTCTCAATCTTTGTAGATAACAAGTCTTTTATCAAAGAACTTGTATAAATATCTTATATAATATTATTTAACAAACTCTATATGAAGAGTCTACCTTATCAATAATATCAAAACATGACCAAGTATGTGTATGTAGACTGTGCATGACAGTAATGTAGTACAACCAAAAAAAAAAAATACAAAGACAAAAATACAAAACAATACAAATGGCAACACTGTTTTAACCAAAAATGTGTAGAGAAATACACAAGAAAGGAGAGACCTACAGAATACAAACAAAACAAATCGACAATCAAAACTGAAAAACAGACAAAATATTACAAAAACAACGTTAAGTACAATTACATCACAGCTAACATCAATAGCGACCAATTGTCACTAGCAAATTTCCAAATTAAGAAAATTTGCACCTACAGACCGCTTACAGTAAGCCTCGATCAAGTGGCATATTTACCGTAAGACCCACCAACCGAAAAACCCGCAGAAAAATACACCAAAAACAGTAGAAGTGACATAAACATATAGCAATCAATTTCAATGTGTTGCAGAACAAGTTCAGTCACAGCTGAAACTAAAATAAATTTCTTGCTCCTTGCGAACACAGAAACGAAATGTCAAACGCGCACTGAACGTCAAATCCACTGTAACATAAAGTATTCACGAACCAAAGTTACTATGACCTTCTCAAATTAGGGCTTGCACATTGAATGTTTACAATTTCACGTACTGTTTACAGACACTTGACCTCCAACAATGTAGCTTGAATGCTCTGACCTAGAAAAGTCTGTTGTTGAATGAAACGTGTCACAACCCGCAGTACTGTTTACAATAGGAACCCGCCTTCTATGCAGTTATGGTCCACGTAGCAAATGCCTAGTAGTTCACTTCAGTACTTGTCTTGTTATGCTTTATGTAGCATTATAATATAAATGCTCGTACTGTTTATTTGTGTCAACCGTTGATGACCTATATCTGTCCTGTTGTAGCCAAAACTTGCAAGTGTAGAATTAGCGTTGTGTGTTACGGCTGTCCCGTGTGTAGCTTAGACCCACAGATCAGAAGTGTAATGTGTACTTGTCCTTCTTGTAACTTTCTCGACAAAACTGGAGACATCATACATGTAACAGCCAACCAGGAATGTAAATTTCTGGATCCATAAATGTCAACAATAATGTCAAATGCTCGCTCTGTTCTTTTTAAACCCACAGATCTGGTCCATCCGAAATGTAAGTTTCTAGGCCACATTGGCGACAAGAAATGTATCATAAGAGCCCACGTAACTGGTCCACCAGAAATGTAACTGTCTTTTTTTTTCTTGTTGAGGTGATCACTGGCCCAAGACAGTTTACATGTTGTTAGATGTGTAGTGCGAGCGTATGATGAGTTGAGTGTGGGTGCGAATGAAGACGCGAATGTGTTTAGGCTCGTATAGATGTAGATCCTGCAACCCATACTCTCACATGCAGTAATCAAGGATGCTTTGACACTGCAGGCATGTTTCAAGACATTTATTGACGGGAACACACATAATATCAACAGGAACAGTCAGTGTAACAAGGTCATGCTGACCTGACATCGATAGGTATACATTTGGCATTCAAAAAGGTAAACATCAGAATAGACGTGCATGGTCAATAGCAAAGTTCTTCAATAATGACAGTTCGTAGCGTCGCCCTTGGCGTCTCTGACTAAACGCGTCAGATGCCTTAGTTACCTTGACACATAGGTGCAACTTGGCACTCCCTGCCAATTGCACATATCAGGCTGTAGTATAATAGCCGGAAGCACAGGCCTCGTCCTAACGTCGGCCGTGTACTTCTGTTAAATAGGTTATCATCAACCCTGCAGTAATACTTATTGTAGATAGAAGTTCCGCCAATCTGCGGCTCCCACAATATATCTTCGTCACTGGATTTCTGGACAATATAAGACTAACAGTCTTGGATGGCTACCTCGAGCACAAATATATAAGTTCTGAAATGGCGGATCCGTGAACTGCTGTTCACCCTAGGTAATCCTTTACATGTTCTGCCACCGAAAAGCGTAATAATGCATAAAGGTCGGTATTACCTGGTAAATGAATCCTCAGAACTACACAAGGAATTCTGTCGTCATCCCGACGCACAGAGATTCACTGGGGAAAACTGCCATAGCAGTTACTTCGAAGATTCTCCCCGAAAAACAATGGACTCTTGGTCCCTTCAGAAAAACAGGACCTCCCGGCTTCCCGGAAGTATATCTCACTCCCGCTTAAAAAACCTTCCCATAGGCCCACGCCGAACTGTCAACCTCTGACCCTAAAGGTCAAACACAATGAATGAATAAACAAGGGAAGACAACCCCTAATCAACCTGACATCGCAGGTAAAGACACAATTATACTTATGATACAAACATAAGCAAATAACTTGACAGATGACTCCGTCGAAAATGACAGCAACAGATATGTATTGTGGAAGAGTACAGTAGCACATTTACCGTCATTTGCTATTTTAAAGGTTAAATCCGACTCTTTGTTAAATCCCTGAAGTTAACGCGAATAGCTCTGTTTTGGTCTAAGGAGTAATTTTTAATTGTGGTCGGGCGTAATCTAGAGTCCCTAGCAGCTTTCGTTACCTGCGAGCCATGGCCGATCTCTAAGTGTGACATGTTTACATGCCCGATGGGATTAATTACCAGTGAAATACATTGATCCGCTGGAAACCTTATCTGCTTAAGAGGAGCTAGTAGCCAAGAAAATACGCCGTCTCTTCTTTACAGCGGTCAGTGACGAGTCACGTGGTCACTGTTAAAAGCATGATAGAAGGTATTTGCAGGCCAAAAATGAATACACCGATATAAAAATTCCTGATTCGACGACGCTGTTGTCCCCGCTCGCCATGACATTACTTGCTTGAGGGCGGACAAGCCCTGTGATTTATAGTTGTCTATTGTTCTCTAGCCAGAAGGTCACCGTCAGAGTTTGGAATGTGTTACAGTAGTTTTCCATATATCGACAAATGATGGCTGGACACGATGAACGCTTCTACCATCATTCCATACAGAAAAAACACAATATTTATACGTGAATTTAATACAATTACAAAATAAACTATTTCATTATATGTCAAACAAAACCGCCAACACATGGATGTATAAACCATCCATATTAAAAGGGAACAAGTTCAATAAAATATCCAAAATGTAGAGCCAAATAAAAACACATCCGCACAGTTCGAGGACTGGAAAGGAGAGCATATAGACACAAATGCAATGATTAATTTCAGCTCGTTAAGCCCCCACCTCTGATTTACTCAGTGGAATTCTTATTATTCTGGTATAGCTCTGTTTAGAGTGTGTAGACACTAGTATGAGAAAGTCTGAAATGATAGATTTTAGATGAGAATGACAATGAATGTGGAAAGATGAGACTATTGGCTTCGAGGGTGAGAACCGAGATTGACTCTCCCTCGCCACTCCTGACTTATTTACTAGCTATAGACTCACCACCTCTGACTACCATAAAGGAGATAAGGTTTCACTAAAAGTCCACATACACAACTATACAGACAACATATACAGTACAGTATAGTTATAGAGACTGATCCAGTATACAGTTTATAGTTTATTATACAACAAAATCAAATAACACAGTAAAATAAATAATGTGCGAGGTCGCACAAAACCTGAAACAGAACCAAAACAATTAAAATGACATACAAAATGTAAACCTACAATGTCACCCTCCCCTTCAACCTGCAGGGAAGAAAGTTAAGGATTAAACAAAAGAATTTACTCGGTGGGGTCTCTAACTTTAGAGCCATCATTCCTAACTATCCTATTAATAATTATTAAACTCTAACATCACTGTCCAGCTGTAGACCTCACTAACTGTCTACACACAATCTGAATGAACTTTCTAAAGTCCTACACTGCAAATCACAACCACTGATCCACTAATGGACTTCTTCAGTGCAACCTCAGAGGCTGTCCTCTGCTCTGACTATCTAACTTCCTAAATTCTGTCTCTCCACTGTTTCTGTTCTGACTATCTGACTCTATAACTTCTGTCTCTCCTCTAAAGCATTCGGAAGGAATGTTGACCCTATCTCCTCCCACGAATATTGTAGCTGATGACTTGGGCTTTTAGACTTAGGTACTTGACTCGGAATGTAGCTGCTTCACTGCTGACGAAACTTAATTCACTTGCCCTGTTATCCCTCTTTGGGTTTAGGGCCGTCGGCTTTATTATGGCCGAATTTACACAAAACCAACCTCCAGGCCACGCGCTTCTTTGGAGTGGTATATTGAGCTAAGAGCTCTGGATTTTATAAAAGATGCACCCATTCCCGCTGAAGCATGGGGCTTCACTGCAAGAGAACTGCTATCTTCTACTGGTGCAGACGTACTTGGCGCCGGTAAATACCGTGTCACCACTTTTCTTTCACCTCTGGCGAAGCCTTGATCCTTCTACTCCTGAGAATGGCCGAATATCTTGGCAAGCTGTAAGGCAATTTTGCACCCATCCCTGTGTGCCATGAAAATTGCTGTAAACAAAAAAATAATAACACCAAATATACAACCCGTCAAAGATATTCTCATACCTAACACCTTAAATTCCCACTACTGCCCTACACAAGCCCAGAGATAAACAAATATTTCCGCCCAAAGGTCATACTACCATACACTTCCCCCCTCTTCTCTCTCTCCCCGCTTCACCGTAAATATCTGTCTGGTAAGTAACCCCCAGACGCAGGCTGACTGTAGCCATCGTTGGACGTTAATCTAGCCTCATATTCAAAACAACTGTCTTATGAATGGAAATTATGCGCTTAAAAATATTGCCCTGACTAGTTATTCTTGATTACAAACTGACCCTGTTGATTAATCGATGAAAGTACAAATAGTTCAAGAACCACTAGGTCAATTTAAACACCAACAGTGTCGAGGGAAGGACACTGGAACTCATGATGGGTAAAGTTATAATCCATGGTTTATTTGACAAATCACGTTGACAAAAAGACGATACAACATCTTGCATATATTGGAAACTTCCTTCCTGATCAAATGGTAGGTAATGTTCCATCAGGTACATGGTTAATCAATACAAAGTACATCAGCATAAATCTTGAAGATTCATCAATTTCAATAATGAATCGTTCTAAGGGTTTAATACAAATATTCTCTAAGACGGTTGACACTTTTCAAGGACAATCTCTCCTCGTACAAACAATAGTATAGGATCCAATCAAATAGATTATTCCCTCCTGTCTAGATTATCAATAGATTATGACTTCTGTATATCGTAATACAATCATTAATTTGAAATACATATCCTAGGCTGAACTTCTAATTTTTGGTTCACCTTCAATCAAAAGAGCCGTTAACAGTATGACGGCAATTCCAATATTCGTTAACGTAGATCCCGACATTTCAATCAACGAGTTTCAATATCAATCTGCTCGAAGCTTTCAATGCATAAAATGATCAAGTCTGATCCATTCTGGTCCCAACGCATGAGGGTACCAGCTAGAGGTCGACTGGTAGAAGTTATGTCAATGACGACATGAATTCAATAAAAATATTAATCAATTATATCAATACCTTACTTTGTGATGCTGGGGCTATGTCTTGAGTGCAGTGAGCCGATCACCAAAGTAATAATCAATACGCCCGAACACACGGGGTTAAAATATCAACAGACCATACTGTCTGGTAGGGATCCTGCTTCATTCTCCAAGCAGATACGTCATCTGCCTTTGTTTGACAACAAGCGCGTTAATTTCAAAATCCCCAAAAATGTGCGTTCTCGTGCACAATAAATTTAATATACCAAACGTATTACTAATATCTCAATTGGTGCGTACACTTTTAACAAAGACAGGACCTGAGACTGTCTATATTGTTAAAGTCTGTTAGGACTTAAAAAAGGACGCAACACTGACCTAATCTGTTACGTTAATCTAGCCTCAGCGTCAAAACAATTCATGCACTGAGGGAAATCTCCTCCGGTAAAGTTCCTGGCCCTACTTTATATTACAGACTGACCCTGTTGAGTCATCGATTAACACAAAAACAAAATAGACCTCTCTAGGAATAATTAAATCCCATCTCCGTAAAATTAATTACACCCCTCACTCCCCTCCTGACTACACAACAATTTAATGCACAATAAAATAATGTACACAAATACGCTAGCGTATTTACACTGCAACTATTATAATCAAATCGAGGTTACATATATATCGGACCTCACAATGACAGTATGGATATAGCCTAAGGACTTAACCTTATACAATTAATTTCACAAACCCGTTACACAAATGATAGATATTGCTACTATTTACAGAAAGTTATAAGCACAACTTACAGTTTTATTCTAAGATAGCAATGGATGGCACTGTCGTTTATAAAATTTAATTATCTCCCAGAAGAAAAACTTATGTTATCGTGCTAAGATTCTATTAAAAAACGCATTATCTACACCGCTAAATTAAGATGCCTACATACCCAATTCTCAAATTTCTCACTTAAGAGCAGACGAATATGACTTAGATTCACGGCTGATATTTCTGGAGACAAAGAGACCCGCTACTGACTAGACGCAGGTATATATCATAAAAAAACGACGCTATAACCCACACCATATGTCATCACGTGGTGTCTCTCTGGAGCCGCCTTAAACCAATAATATTTCTGCATGTAATAAACTATTGAAACCCGCCAATGATAATGCAAGCTACTCGTGATGCGTGTTTATTCCTGCTCCAGCGCACTCCTATTGCGTCATGTTAGATAAGGTTACACCGACTGCGTGAGCAGAATCAACTTTGATACGTTCTACGTTACCTGGGTCGAAGTTCAATACCCCCACCCCTCGATTTACCGGGTAGGTGCAGGTTGTAGGATTTTCCTAGCTGATGAAATCTACCCAGTCTAAAATACTACACGCTCGACTGTCTTCTAAATTAAATGAACACAATTATTTTACCAAGAAAAGAAGACTGGTGCAAATCTTAAAATTAAATCTACGGTAATCCCTCATGAAGAAAAACGCAATTAATTATCTAGAGAAGAAGACTAAACTCAAATAATTACAGGACATAATTACAGGGAGAAAAAGAATGGGGCCTGTGGAAAAATAAAATCATAGTAAATCCTCACATCATCTTTGATTCATCATTGTATAAATGGCATTATGATAGTGGTTACAATTTCCCATTGCCATCTATCAGTGTGTGTACGGGAGTCTCCACCCTTTGACTAAAAAGTATAACCCACAAGGCAGTGAAGAGGAGAGAGGCTATGGTGCTGTCATGTCATAAAGCTATAGTGGTGTTTTACAACATACAGCTTCCCCAGCCACAACTATCCCAACTTACTCTCATAGACAACCACCTGTTTTAATCTATGGCTGTACAACTAATAAGATGTCTGATGCCCGATGATGATACCATAAGCATGATACAACTAATAAGACTTGTCTCATGCCCGAGGATGATACCATAAGCATGGTACAACTAACAAGACTTGTCTGATGCCTGATGATGATACCATTAGCATGATACACATCTTGATCACATCTTTAAACACGTACATTGATTTACACTTTATACTAACTATCCACCAATAACATTTGCAGTACCTCATTGTACAATCTATAAATAGCAACACCATGTGACTCCACAAAAAACTCCCATCCTTCAACATCTGGCACATCCACCTGCTCTAATATATGCTCGAACTCAGAATCAGTAAATAAATTGTGCACTTCAGTTGCCATAGCTGAAATAAATATAATATATGTTAGTCACAAATAGGAATGGAACAAGTGAAAAACAAAGATATCCTTAATATTTCAAAAGTAATATACTATTTTTTGTTTAAAATGACGTGGAGTCAGTTTTATGAATGGATGATATGCTAGAAGCATGGTGTATTTCAGGATTCACCCTTCGTCAGCCACAATTACAAATAGGAGACAAAGATGAGAAATACAGACAGGTTAAGAGAAAAAGACAGGACAATGCAGGTAAGTGGAAAAAAATAACAACATGAATAAATCAAACAAAGACAGATGAGCGACACAGAAAGCTGAAGAAAAGAAATAAACAACACCAGTAACACTAGAAAAAAGTACAATAAATAAGCATGTAAAAATTTGAAACAAGAAAGAAATATCAACACAAAATATTTAACCAGCAACAACAATTTATTTACTAATTTTGCTTATTTATTTACTAATTCAGACCTTAAGTAAAGCAACTGTATTCAGGCAAGCAAAATTTTTGCCAGAACATAATGCATCAAGCAGGTATGTGGCTAGCATATTTACATATAAGGCATAAAATACAAAGTTGTTCATGTGTAACAATTTACACAGCTCTGAGACAATTGTTGGAATGCTGTAGGGATATCCTCTAGTAACACAATTTCTCATCTTAATAGCTGTAGACTGAATCATGACAATATCAACCACCAGAGATGAAATTCAGTAGACTCTGACAAACAGCTCAATGATCTAGATTTTGCCAAAGACCTAACCCAGAAATGAATGAGAGAGAGGATAGAGAGACACAGAGAGAGAAAGAGAGAGAGAGACACATGCACGCAAGCACACACACACAAACAAACATATAATCTGAAGACATGAAGGGAACAGTCCAATATGATGTAAGCACATCACAGCCATTTGATATACGCAGTGGCGTTAAACAAGGCTGCGTTCTGGCTCCGACCCTCTACGGGAACTTCTTTGCTGTGCTCTTGAAACATGTATTCAGAGACGTAATTGAAGGAATATGCCTTCCCACTAGGTCAGTTGGCTGACTGCTTAACCTCACAAGGCTGAAGGCAAAAAAAAAAATCAGAAGGGTCACTATAAGAGACTTGTTCGCCGAGGATGCTGCAACCGTCACTTAAAGTCAACAGGAGCATCAGAGCTTGATGAATTGCTTCACCCAAGCATGCAAGGACTTTGGCCTCACAATAAGTCTAAAGAAAACAAATGTGCTGGGTCAGGATGTGGATGTTGCACCAGTTATCACTATTGATAACTATGAATTGGCAGTGATGCACCTCTTCACATACCTGTGGTTTACCATCAATGACAAGCTCTCGCCAGACACAGAAATTGACAGCCGCATTGGCAAAGCTGCAGCCACCTTTGCCAGCTTCACAATGCGTGTTTGGGGAAACTCCAAATTCACAACCAAGACCAAAGTTGCGGTATATAACGCCTGCATTGCCAGCAAACTTCTATATGGCAGCAAGACATGGACAACCTATGCTAAGCAAGAAAGAAAGCTCAATATCTTCCATCTACGGTGTCTACGCCACATCCTTGGTATTTCGTGGAAAGATAAAGTGACAAATGTCGAGGTGTTGTCATGTGCTGGCCTTCAATGCATGCATACACTACTTAGACAGCACAGACCATGCTGGCTTGGCCTTGTCAGCCGCATGGAAGATGGTTGCATCCCAAAAGATTTCTTCTATGGACAGCTGGCAAAAGAACAGTTGGACGACCTCACCTAAGGTTCAAAGATGTGTGCAAGAGAGACATGAGGGCACAGGACATAAATCCAGCAATCTGGGAGGATGAAGGTGCTGACTGCACCAAATGGCACTGCTCTCTATGGCACCACCTCAAACTGAGTGAAAAGAAGCTCTCATGACAAGCAGAAGAGAAGAGAAAATGTTAAAAGGAACACCGGGAAAAAAAGCAGCAGAAGGCTATCATCTAAGGGGAGCATTCTCATAGTCTGTTATGACTGAAGGGGCTATTATTATTTTACACACACGCACATGCATGCACGCACACACACACAGAGCAGTCAGTGGCCATCATACCTGGTGGCGTCTTGTAGGGCAGCAACAAACTGCTTCCACTTTGCTCAGGCGGCGGCCATCCATCGTGCAGTGACCCAGCTCTTGTTCATTCTTTGCATCTTGGCCTCCACAGTTGTCCGCCAAGTTGTTTTTGGTTGAGGACTTCCAGAAGTTGTTTAGACTAGCAAAGGCTGTTCTCGATTTATTCGTTCTGTTTTTGATGTCTTTGCCTGATCTGCTGTCTGGTGTTACTATGCATCCTAGGTATGTAAATGAGTCTGTCTGTTCCAGCTTCTGGTTCCTTATTGTTATGAGCTCAGGATTGTAAACAATAAGTGCCATGACCTCTGTCTTCTTTAAATTTGTAGCAAGTTGGTACACACATGCTTAGTATTCTTAGTTAATGAATGAAAGAAAGGAAAGTAGGACATGTGTATACAGGCCTAATGCTGGTATTAATTTTCGAAGGCGTGTTGAGGTTAGCCCAAAAACCGATCAATAAATGCTACGCCAGTTTAATATGGAGGATAAAAAGTGTACAAACCAGAGGTTAGACGTAGGACCTGCAAAAGTGTATGCAATGTCAGAAAAAGATGAATAGGGTCTCATTTTACAAGGGATAACTCCTAGGATGAGAATATAAAAGGAAAAGTGGAAGGAAGGAATACTTTTGATGATATGTGAGAGTAAAGATGTCAGAACATCGAGTGATCCTGTGTTGTTCCTAATTAAAATTTGATATAAAATCAAATACAAGATCAATTATGGAAAACAAAACATGGATAGAAAGACAAACGTACGGAGAATGGAAGAATATCACCCAACTAGAAAAGGTGAGATGCACGAAGCATAGGTGTGGAACACAACTCGCAGTTTCACGCAGAGAGGCAAGATTTAATAAACTGCAACAGATGTTTCCGACCTTGTCTTCTCATACGTAGGGTGCCAGCCTATATGAAGAGGCCGCGGAAAATTCAAAACACACTTGCACATCTTAATGACAGAAGGACGGAGGCTAGAGAGTCGCTTGTTCAGGCTAAAACCTTACCATCTGTGGCCGGGCAGCATATTCTCCACCAAAGCCAGTCTTTTCTGAACTTATATAAGATCCTGAGAGAGGTTCATTTGTGTCATCAAAAGTCAGAGGTCGAAGATCCAGAACCATAGGAGCTACCTTAAAACTACACAGTAGCCTCTACTATTAGTATCAAGATCACAGCCTATTCCCCAGCAGTTGTTGGTGGGCTAGAGCAAGACCTGTTCTGAATTGCTGTGTAATAGAACTGACGAGTTAAGTACTCAGTGTATCCAATTCGTGCATCCTGAGTGACCAGTCAAAAGATCGTGTTAATGATGATAACTAGTGAGCTTAGCATAGCCAAGAGACTAGAGTGATACCAGAACAGTTAACGAACATTGTTTCAAATACTTGGAAGATCCAAGAAGGAACATTCTTAGTTAATTAATTAGATATAAATTCACCATCATCAAAATTTTGTAATGTATTCCTTCATTGAGTTTCATTTTCCAACATTCATAATTCAGCACAAAGATAGATAGTGTAAATAATAAATTCAGAAATTGTACTCAGCTGACTTATTAATTTTAAATTGTTGAAGCTTTGAGTTTTCTGAATTGTTTTATTATCACAGGAAGTTACATAGCAGAAGTGGTACCTTAAGTTCTAACTTTACTTTGAATACTATCTGAAGCAGAGACTTTCACAGCCGTGACTATCCTGTGATACCAGTGTTCTTCTCCAACACTGTGAATTCACACTTTCTAGACAGAAGACTATTTCTGCTCAACTACTACCACTAAACCAAAATAAGAATACAAAAGGCAAGAGGAGCTTTCATTGCAAAATCTTTCGCGGATCCAACACGAAAAAAATTGATGTGAAGTTCAGACCCACCTGCTGGCTTTATACATTCAGTAGAATATCTGGTTTTTTCTTGGGATGACAAGAACTAGACAAGTGCCAGTGGAACAAGAGATGATTGCGATGATAGGACACACAATGTTGTAGAGCAGTCCTTGTTCTGGAACAGGGCAAGAGGCAGAGGAAGACCAAGAAGTCATGGAGAAGAGAGTTGGCAGAGGTGAAAATGATCCATGGAAAGACTTCTTGGCACGGGACAGGAGGACTTGTAGAAGGCCTAAGTGGAACGTTATTGAACTACTACCACTAAACACCTTAAAAATCTTTCGCTACAAAATTGATGTTCAGACCCACCTGCTGGCTATACATTCAGTCTATCTGTTTTTTCTTGGATTTGTTGATGTGAATGTGTGAGTAACGCAATGTCATCTGCATATTCCAGATCTTCCAGTGTAGAAAACGTTGTCCATCTTATTCCTCTTGGACTGCTCTCTGTTGTGTGGCTGGTATATGACTGTCAAAAATAAAGTAGTTGATAAGGGGAATCTCTGTCGTACTCCTGTCTTCACCTCAAAAGTTAGGTTGCTCTGCCCAACACTACATGTAAAGTGAGCATAGAGGCTTTTAAGGATGGATACAATGCAGCTAGGAATTCCATAAGCCCTCAGTATTTTCCATAGGCTGTCCCTGTGTATGCTGTCAAAAGCCTCTTCAAAACCAACAAAGTTAATGTATAGCTGTCTTTGCTATTCTGAGCACTGCTCTACAATGTTCCTGAGGGTGAATATATGATCTGCACATCTTCTGTTCTTCCGAATCCCACTTTTCCTACCTCAGTTTATGGTCTACTGCTTTCGAAATTCTCTGGATAATTATCCTGCCTAGTATTTTAGTGGGAACTGAGAGGAGAGTAATTCCTCGCCAGTTGTTACAGTCTGCAAGGTCACCCTTCTTGGGCAATTTGATAATTATTCCTTTATTCCACACTCCATTGGTGTTATCTCTGTTTTCCAGACTTGTGCAATCAGTGGTTCTAATAGTTCCGCTGCTAGTTCAGGGTGTGTCTTAAATAACTCAGCATTTAAATTATCATGACCAGGAGCTTTCCTATTCTTTAACCCTTTGATAGATGTGATGATTTCTTCCCTTTGCGGAATGTCTGTATTTACGTCTATATCATTTTCAGCCTCAGGAACACTCAGCTGCGTCTCTGGTGGTTCCTTATTCAGTGTTTCTCTGAAGTGCTCTGCCCATCTTGTTTCCTGCCCCTGTGCTGTGGTGATGCGATTTCCTTGCTTGTATCTTACTAACATAATATTGTTTGCACCGTTTTTCACTGATGGTTTTAGTTATTTTATACACTGTGCTTTGTTCATTTCTCAGTGCTGCCGCTTCCGCCTGTCTTGCATTTGTTGCTGTTTCCATAATTAATTTGTTTTTTTGTGTTTTTTTTTACATAGACAAGAGTGTCTCCCCAACCTGGAGGACCAGGGTGCCAGCTTTATTCTGACCTCTACCTGCACAGACTTGTCCAGCTTGGTAAAACCTGCCAGGAGTAAAACTCTTGCTGGCATAGCACTGGGGGTTGTCAGGGTACTCAAGCCGCCTTACCGCTTCAAGGTATAGGACCAGTGAAGGCACTAACAATAGAATAAATGCAGCAAATGATTGCACTTTGAGAAATACCCCTGCTTCATGTGAACTCTCATACATATATCTTTGAGCAGCATACAGACAATTGGATGAAAGGACAGTGATTTAATTAAACAGCACAAGGGACTTTTAACTGATTGTGTAAATAAGAAGAAAAATCAAGTCCAACAGAAAAATAATAACTCTAAAGTCAAATGTCAAGACAGTAAAATTATTTGGCACATGGAGAACAACAAAAATGATGACCAATAAGTCAGAGAGTTTCAGAAATAAAATAAAAGGATTAAAATCAAATGACATAATGATTAATGTGAAAATGATGGAAAGAATCACACAAATGACAGTAAAAACCAACGGGTAAGAAAAAGCTGTTGGCGCTGGATAGAAGAAAAAAACACTGAGAAAACTTGCTGATAGCATTTAAAGCTAGTTCTTGTTCTAGAGTGCACCTCAGTAATAGAAAGAGATGAAAACTCAAAAACACATGTGAGACTTGACTTGAAGGATAATGAGGACATGGAGAGGACTTGAGTGAATGGCATATGACAGTATGGTTTATGTAAACTGATCGAAGGCCTATGCGCCATAAAAGCTGAAGAATACTGACGATATATATATATATATATATATATATATATATATATATATATATATATATATATATATATATATATAGATATATAATATATATATATAGATATATAATATATAATATTATATCACAGGCTGCTAGGAATGGTTGTTTGGGTTGTAATAGGATCAATAGACAAGTCTACTATATATCAAGGTGGAGATGAATTAGACAAGCAAGGTTTGAGTTTGAGTTGTGCTTGCAGGAAATGATCTGTTTACAAGTAAATGATGGTGAACACTTGTGGTAGTGTCCAAAATGAAAGGTTAAACAAGTAGGTGATAGTCAAAAGGTCATTCAAAGTTAAGTGAGAATGTATGGACTTCAGTAGAGAGAGTGCTTGCGACTGTGGAAGAAGGCAACATGTTTTCCACTGGACTTTATGGGACGACAACAGAGGTGTGTCAAAGCCAGCCAGACAGAACTGTGTGGATTGATGCCTGTGGTTTTCTAAACTGATGTATACTGCATTTTGGAGTGCCTTTTTGGGGGGAAGTGAGTATCTACCAAGGTTTTGTTACAACTGAGTTGTTCTAGAAGTTTTCCAAGAGGCATGCATGTCCAAGAGAGGACAGTACTTTGCCTAGATTCAGAGATTATTGCAGTTGTAACAACTGTGGTTATACATGAGATTTCCTACATAGATCACTACTGAAATGATTACTTTAACTGTGTCCAGTCTTGTGTATGATACTATTATTATAAATTGCCTGGGAGGTTGCAGATTACCAGCTTCAGAGTTGTCATTTTATTTGTCACTGCCACTGTTGTTTGTTGTGGTGTTCATTGTGAATCTAAATGTCATGGTGTTAGACACAGCAGTACATGAGGCATATAAGCTTCCAAATGTACCAAAAAAGATAGTCCGAATTCATAATTCATCACTGAACAAATGTAGCATTTATAAAATAAATGGAATGATATCCTTCTGTTTGCCTTTTAGATATACTAACATTTAGCTTAAGGCTAAAGCTATACACCAAAATATCTATTTTTGTTAAATGTATGCAAAATATATATTATTTTAACTATGGGAGTCATATTCATCTACAACACTGAAACATAAAACCAAGCTGTATTATTTGAAGCAAAACCATGCGCCACGTGCACACAAGCTTCTGGTTATATGCAGATTTAAAACAAGAAATAAGATAAATGCCATACACACATGCCAATATATAATGAAGCAAAGGAAACATGGCACTTTTGAAATAAGTAAATTCAATTACTACTACAGTAAATATCAAGTCAAATGCAATAAGCTTATGCCACACAACCACTTTTTGCAGTGTACTGCGATTTTCAACTTGATGATGAGTGAGTGTTATGTGCATGTGGGTAGCATGCAACATGCGACTCACTTGCATGACATGCAGAAATGTGAACTGTATGTCACACCTGAGAGTGAGGCCTGACTATAAATTTGTGGCTAAAAAAAATTGTAAATACGGTCGATATTCCACCACCTAAAGAGATGCCATGACTTTCAATTCTAAATGGAGAAAGAGCTGTAGGATGTTTAGAGGCTGGATAGTCACCTCAACAGGTTGCTGTTGCTATCATCACCATTTCTTGTCTGCAGAAATGATTCAACCAAACTAATAATCATTGTGGACCTTCCCAAAAGCTGCAGACTGAGTGTTACAACAGCAGCACAAGATCACTGTAATGTATGGTGACACAGCAAGGATCCATACCAGGCCACAACCAGCGCAGCCACGAACAGTCGGAGCATATGGCAGATAACTCAGTAAGCGCATAGTACAAAAATGACTGGCTGCAGGTGAAAACATTATGATCTTGGTGTAAATGGACTTAATCAACAAACTGGACCTGTAATCTTCCAAAATTTTTACCGTAGGCAATAGAAATTGTGTCAATGCTGGCCATTACATCAACCTAATTCTGATGCCCCAAATAGTCATCATTTTTTCCAGCATCATCCATAACATCTTTTCCAGCAAGTCAACATCAGGGAACGCACTGCTTGGCTCACACTGCTCTTCCCATGACAGAATAATATAATTATTCTGCCTCATCTAGTCCATTCTCTGGGCTTAAACCCAACAGACCATTTTTTGGAATGCTCTGTAGTCTACATTAGTATCCTTGTTTGTATTTAAAAGAAAAATTTGCCTGTAATCTGTATATGTGCTGTTAAACATATACCAAATGCATATATGCCAGAACACATAATTCCACACCGCATTAAGGAAACAAAAAGAAATGAACATTGGAACAAAAACCCAGTATCATGGTGGACAGTTAGATGTACAGAAATTCAAAAACAAAGAAAACAAGCTCTACAAGAATATAGAAAGCATAGATCTGAAGATAATTTAGATATTTATAAGAACATAAGAAATGAATCAAACAGAATAATACTTAAGGCAAAAGAAAATCATTGGAGAAATTTCTGCCAAACACTGAACCCTACAACTAACTCTTCAACAGATGTGTGGAATAAGTTAAAAGCCATTAAAGGCAGAACTAAACATATGATAATACTTACTTACTTAGTCGTTCCCCTTCTACCGTGAGGTGTAGAGGTTTGGAAGAGAGAGCGCCAGACCATTCTATCAGCTGTCTTCTTCCTGGCCTGTTCCATTCTAGTCCTCGGTCCTTCAAAGATTGTCTAATGTTGTCCTCCCAGCGGACTCTGGGTCGTCCTGGAGGTCTGGATCCCTGGCTCTTTGTTTCCCATGCTTGTCGTGGTAGCCGATCTTCTCCCATTCTGCAGACATGGCCAAACCATCTCAGTTGGGACTGTTCTATTTGGGTCTGCAGCGGGTGGGATTTTAGGCCTTGACGTATCGTCTGGTTGCGGACCATGTCTCTTCTTGTTACTTCAACCACCTTCCTCAGATACCTCATTTCTGAGGTTTGGATCTGGCTTTTGTGGGTTGTAGTCATTGCCCACGACTCGCATCCATATGTCAAGACTGGGACATAGGTGGAGCGGTATACAGCCATCTTCGTTTTCTTACCAACTTCTTCATATGATAATACCTAATATAAAAAGACCTCAAAGGGCAGAGACTGACTGGCAGAAAGCAGAGGTGCTGGCCAGGTACTACCATAGAGTTAGTTCTAAGGAAAATCTAGGACAGGCTGAAGTCAACAGAAGAACAACACTTCTTAAAAAACTCAGTAAAGAAGTACCTTATAATACTGAAAATTTATCTTATTTAAATGCAGATATTACAATGGAAGAAGTTGAAAATACAATAAAGGACAAAACAAATACATCAGCAGGGCATGACATCTTGAGCTATGAAATCTTGAAACACATACCAAAAAGTACCATAGAAATTATAACATCCCTTTTTAACAAAATTTGGAATACAGGAAAAATTCCCAAAACATGGAAAACAGCAGTAATTATTCCAATACTAAAACCAGAAAAAGATGCACATGATGCCAGTTCATACAGACCAATTTCTTTAACTTCCCATCTAGGTAGAAACCATAGTAAATAAAAGATTAAAGTTTTATTTGGAAAAGAATAATTTATATAATCAAACTCAGTCAGGATTCAGGAAGAACAGATGCACTATGGGTCAGATAATTAAATTGAAACATGAAGTAAAATCAGGATTTCAAAAGAAAGAAAAAAACTGTGGTAGTATTTTTAGATATAGCTAGGGCTTATGATGAATGCTGGAGAGAGGGTGCTCTGTTCAAAATGAAGAAGATAGGAGTAACTGGTAAAATATATAATTATTTTGAGAATTTCCTGCAAGATAGATATTTCACTGTTCAGGTAAACAATGATAGATCAGAACTGTATGAACAACAAAATGGAATACCCCAAGGATCAGTAATGTCTCCTTCAATTTTTACAATAATTGTAAATGATTTAGGTGAATAATTTAATGATATAACAAATAAATTGTCACAGTTTGCAGATGATGTTGCTATATGGAGGACTGGGAGACATCTGCCAAAATTATATAAGGATCTACTTCTTCTTCTTCTTCCGTCCTTAGCCAAAGACCGACCAAGCAGTCAGTGGCCATTACGCCTTGCGGCGTCTTAGGGCAACAAGAAATTATCCGTTGTTCCGTTACGCCTAAAGGCGTTTATTGGTACAACAGAATATTAATTGTTGTTTCCGTAATCAATGTGACAAGCAAGCGGTTGATCAATCCGCTGTGCCCCGAACTTGCCCTCGTGTGTACTGCCGCTATAAAACCACTTCGCTACCGAGACGCCTCCAGCCAAAATTCTCTCGGGACCGAAGGTCCGCGAAAAAGAGCAATCTGATACTGGCACAACACCCATTTGCTGCCTCCACTTCGCTGGGAGGACCCGGCAACCGGGACCACACACAGCCTTGAGAGGACAATGGTCGCCTGAAGGACATAAGGATCTACAGAAGTAAATAAATAAAGTATGTAAATGGATGACAAAATGGGGTTTTCAGCTGAATGCAAATAAAACATTGGGAATGATCTTCAGTAAAGGTAGGGTTGTTAAAAATAAAATTATAGACATAAATATCCAAGAGCAAAACATTACTACAGGGCAAACCACTCGATATCTAGGAATGACATTGGACCAACAGCTAAACTGGAATAAACACATAGATAAACTAGTGGAGCCTTGCAGAGGATTGACTAACTTGTTAAGATATTTGAAAAGTAATAGATGGGGTGCAAGCACTAAGACAATGCTCACTTTTTATAAATCGTATTACAGGAAGAATAGATTATGGAAGTATAATATGAAGTATAATATATAATATGGAAGTATAATACAGTAAAAAAATTAAATTAGACAGAATTTAACATCAAGCTTTATGTACAATAGCAGGTGCAATCAGATCAACATCAATGGGAGCTATAGAGGTGGCTTTAGGAATTCTACACTTAGAATTACGGAGAAAGGAGTTAAGACTAAATTACATGAACGTGAGTTATGTTAGATAAGTCTCACCCAGCACATACAGCTTTTACCAGATGTCAACTAACAATTCAGGCCAATCCAATGAATACCAATAGATACCCCCCTACAGGATGGAAGTGTATGGAGGAAATTGTCCATATGGGTACTTTAAATTACATCAATTAATAACAGTTGTGAATACAAGCCAGTGGTTCCACCCTGGGAGATAAAAAAAAAAAAAAAAAACCAGACACGGACTACCATCTAGCAGAAATACTTAAGAAAACAAATAATATAGAAAATATTAAAAACACAGCCAATAAATATATACAACAAATATCTAAAGACAGCCTTACTGTGTACACAGATGGATCCAAGGAAGAGGATGGCAAATTGGGAATAGGAATTTAAATTCCAATATGGAGAATGGCAAAAGAATATAGCATCATGGAAAATACATCCATTTTCACTGCAGAGATGGTGGCAATACTAAAAGCACTAGAAATATTCTCTAATAATCCTCCCAAAAAAACTAACAGTTTTAACTGACTCTTTCAACAATTAAAGCACTTAGAAACTTACGAGAATGTAGTAGACCTGATATAGCAGAGGAGATATTTCTGGCTACTACATACTTATATTCCAGAGGATGTTCAGTCTTAATTGCTTGGATACCTTCACATGTTGGCATAGAAGGAAATGAAAAGGCAGATAAAGAAGCCAAGAAAGGTAGATCTGATAAAAATCTAATAAATGTAGGGATGAGTAAATCAGAGATTAAGAGCTTAATTAAAGATTTAATAACAGATGAATGGAAAGCAGAGTGGGATAAAAATCTGAAAGGAAGAAATGCATATAAGATGTTCAAGGCTCCAATAAGAAAATGTCAGATATCTACTAGGGAATTGAAAATTCCCAGTAATAAGAAACTTCTCAGACTACAGCTGGATGAATTCGACTGTTGTTTGAAGTTCCTCTTTAACTCCATATAGCTTTGAGTTTAGTGTTGAGTCATTGGGCCAGTATATCTTTCTTAACTGGTCATACAGAGGACAGTCCTGTAGAACATGCTCAGCAGTTTGTTCGTTTAATCCACATGTGCACAGTGGTGAAGCAGACAATCGTAGCTTGTGCATGTGTTTATTCAGTTTGTTATGCCCTGTCCTGAGTCGAAAAATAGTTGTCTGTCCCTGCCGGTCGAGAGTGTGATAGTCGTCTTTGGGTTGGTTCTGTTCTCTTCTGATAGTCTGGATAGCTCTCTTTTTCTCAAAGTATGTGACTTCATTATCTTCTTGTTCACATTCTCCTCCCTTTTTTGCAAGTTTATCTGCCTTTTCATTTCCGGGTACACCACAATGAGATGGTACCCACTGAAGTATGGTTCTCTTTTTGGCAGCTACCTTGTTTAGTTCATTTCTCAGATGCGGAGTTTACCACCCTTGAGAGCTTGCAGGACAGACAGTGCATCTGTGAGGATGACTACCTGGTGGCAGTCAGAGTTGGTGTTATAAATCATATTTGCAGCTTGCTCTAGAGCTTGAACCTCAGCTGTATAGTTGGAACAGAATTTACCAGTGGGAATGTGCCTAGTCTCATAGTGGTTGTCAGGATATGAGATAAAGATACCGGCACCTCCATTCCTAACAGCATTAGTTGCTGATCCATCTGTATAGGCATGTATCCATGATTGATCGGGATAGCTTTCTTGGATCATACTCAATGTAGCAGTTCGTTTTTGCAGATCATTATACTCACATCCACTTGTGAGACCACTGACTGTTGTATTAATTTGGGTTATTGGTGTAGTTTTCATGGCTCCTGTAATGAGCCTGAGAGCTTGATTTTGCACCTTGTCCAAAGACTGCAGATTGAGTTAGCAGCTGATGACCATGCTGCTGAGCTAAACTCTAAGTGTGGTCTTATTACTCCATTATAAATCTTCTTTAGATTTCGTTCATTTGCTCCCCAGTTGGAACCTGCTAATTTTCTGAGTATGCCTAGTCGTCTTCGGGCCTTTCCTTCTGCATTTTCAATATGCTTATTCCATGTAAGCCTTTGGTCAAATGTCACCCCAAGATAGGTGGGGTAGCTTTCTTCCTTGATCACGGTTGTCCCTAGGTGTATGTTAGCTGATTTGTCCTTGGGGCGAGGGAGAACAGTGTTGTGGAGGTTTTGTGTCTGTGTTTATTGTGATAAGCCATTTCTCTGCCCATGACACTAGCATGTCTGCTGCCCGCTGCATTCTATAATTTGCTGTGGTGACATTTTCATCAGCGCACCAGAGTACTAGGTCATCTGCATATAAGGCAGCTTTAACTCCTGCAGGGAGATCTTTCACCAGGTCATTGATGTAAACAAGGAAGAGTGTTGGGGAAATTACTCCTCCTTGAGGTACCCCCTGATGGAGCAACACTTTTCTGCTCTGCAGACCGTCAAGAGTGACTCTAGTTTTCTCCTGTTATGCAAGTATGACTGGATCCATTTCATCATGTTGCCTTGGATTCCACTTCTCCTAAGTTTTGCAATGAGGCCATCTTTCCACACCTTGTCAAAGGCCTGCTTGAAGTCGACCCAGATCGTTAGGACCTTTTCTTCTCCTGGAAGGCATCTTCTATTGCTTGAGACAAGTAAGTAACTTGGTCTTCTATACTGTAGCATTCTCTAAATCCAGCTTGTTCCGGCACCAGGATCTGCTCAGACTCTAAATACCATTTCAATCTGTGGTTGACTATTCGCTCCATAGTCTTCCCAACACAGCTTGTGAGACTGATTTGGCCGGTAACTTGCAGCCTCGTCTTACATTTCCCTTTCTTTAGTATGGGTATTGTGATGGCTTCTCTCCATACTTGGGGTACCGTTCCTTTCAACCAGCTGTGGTTGAATATCTCAAGCAGTTTTGTCTTTGCTGCTGAGCTCAGATTTACTAGCATTTCGTTGCTGATTTTGTCTGGGCCGGGTGACTTTTGAAACTTAAGCTTGGAAATAGCCTTCTGTAGTTCTCCTAGTGTGATGGGTTCCCTCATTGGGGCAGGAGTATCTGTCTGTCCCATGGTTGCCAGTATTTCTTTTCTTATCTCTCTCTGATGTCTATGTTAATGGGTAAGTTGCTTTCTGAACTGTATCTTCTAGCAAACAAGTCTGCAGCTTGTTTTCCTCTGAAAAGTTTGCCACCTTCATCCAATGTGATAGTCTGCCTTGGTGAGGAATGCTCTTCATTTAGAGACTTGACTAATCTCCAAAGTTTCCTGCCGTCTTTCTCAAGGTTCAGCGATGCCGTTTTAGTTCTCCAGCTTTTCCGCTTTTCTTCTAGCTTTGTTCTCTGAAACTCTGCTACAGCCTTTTTTCCATTTGTTGTGAGTTTCAAGTGAAGGCTGAGACTCTGCGTCCTTTCTAGCCTTGTCCATAGCTTCCTGACGTTCTTGGAGTGTGCTGGACCAGTATGGTATGTAGTTACGCCGGCATCCTTTGGGAATGGTTTCTTTTGCAGCTTGTAGTATGCATCTGTTGAAGTCTTTTACCACTTCATTAATGTCTCTGTTCTGTACCTTGAGGGTAGACAGCAGCGTGTTCACCTGATGCCTGAATAAACCCCAGTTGGCTTTTTTGTAGTTCCATCTTGTAATGGCTGGGCCTGTACTGAGGTTGCACTCTGGACAGTAAGAAAGATTGGGCGATGGTCGCTTCCCCCTAGTTGGTCTCCTACTTCTCTACTAATAGATCCAGCTATATCTGGTGTGGAGAAGGCAAGATCTGGTGTTGAGTTGTGTGCCATCCTCTGGAGTAGAAGGTAGGAGTATCTGTGGCATTATTGACTAGGATTAGGGAGTGATCATCTTGCCAAGTTTCAACCTCTTCACCTCTGTGATCCAGATGGTTATAGCCCCAGCTCTGGGAGTTGCTATTAAAGTCTCCAACTGCTATAAAGTTGGTGGCTGGTACCTGTATAGAGCTGAGACTCAGGGGTTTGTTGTTCGGACAGTAATAGTTCAGGAGTTCTATTTCCATCTTGTCTACCTTTATCTGCAGCAGCTGATATTCTGCTCCATCCATGAAGGTTTTCCTTTCGTGTGCAGGAATGTTATTCCTTACAAGAGTAAGTACTCCTCCTTTTCGTCTATCTTGTCTGTCGGATCTGAAGCATTGATATCCCCTTATTTTAAAGGTTTGATCTGCTTTCAAGTGAGTCTCTTGGATACAGCAAACACTGACTTGCTTCTCATACAAGATGTTTTCCAGCTCTGTCTGTTTGCTGTATCCAGCCTGCTTGCTGTTCACTCCCTCTGCATTCCAGTGCATCATGACAAGTGGCACTCTGGGTTTCTCTTTTTCTGTTTTGTTTTGGTCAGTAGTTCTCCTCCGCCGTCTGTTGACTCCACAAGACGGTCTAGAGGGTCCTCCAGTAGCTGAGGGTGGGCTCTGTCGAGGCTCAGAGCCCGGCACTGCACCTGCCTGGTGGAGCTCCACAGGGCGAGCACCAGAACGAGATTTATTTGACGGTGTACTCTCCATAGAAAAAAAAAAGCGAGTTGCATGATACTGTGGTTTCCGGTGCGCCTTCTGGCCCAGTATCTACGACTTTAGCACCTGTTCAACGGGAGAGTGGGCTCATCCCTAATCTGTTTATGTTCCCAGTAGTAGACTATTCGCAAGCAGCCTGGGGGTGTCACTGCTCTGCGCGGACCTTGTTTACCGAGGCGGCGTCCGAGCTCGTATGGTGAAAATATGGTTGCGTTATCTTCAAAATAGCCCTGTCTTTCCCGTGGCTTTTCTGCCATCCTGCAACTTTGAGTTAGGGAGTTCTGAGCTCCAGTCTCTTTCCCAGGCATTTTATCCTGGCCTGGCACGCATACAGAGGACCCCACTTCTGGTTCTAAGTTAGCAGTTGGGGATAGGTGGGGTAGCACACTGTGCATTCCCCGTCATCCAGGGGGCTCTCCAACTATGCAGAGCTTGCACAATGCTGTGCTCTGGTTCTGGGCTCTCCCAAGGAATCCTCACGTCCTGCACAGAGCCACTTCCCGATACCCACCACCTGCCAACCCTCCATTGTAGAAATCTCCTGCATGCGGCCATCCAGTCAAGAGCCAGTATTAAGTCTGGTGCCCAAGTGATCCCCCCAAGCTCAGTGTGCAATGCTGGGTTCTCATCATGCTGCAACACAGGAGTGATTGTGATGCTCAGCCATCTCTCTCAATTCTGCACCGATAAGTGACATCGGGGACTTAACCTTGCCTCAGTACTGGGCGGCCCCGTTTCCGGGTACACCACACACAGCCAATTGAGGCAACGGTCGCCATGGGCGTGATAGACGACAAACAGTGAAGAATGAGGCAAGAAAGCATTTAACCCATGAAGTGGGGGTGGATTGGTGCAGACCAGAGCATGTACCACTCGCCGGTGGGTTCTGCATCTACACCTATAGGGTTCCACCCACTCCTCAGCCCATTTAGTCTGTCCCCTCACCCAGGACCTGTCCGGCTTGGGTGACCCTGCCAGGAGTAAAACTCCCGCCGGCATAGCTCCCGGGATCATTGAGGCGCTCAAGCTCTCCAACCACGGCAAGGTAGGCTTACATGTGGAGAGTTAACATGAACAAATGTTAATACTGTATATAGTGGCTGGGAATGTGAAGGTCTGATGCTGTTCTAACAATGCATATGACTTTTAACAGATGAAAGTGAATTAAATATCTGTTAAAGTCAGTTATATAACTGGAACCATCAGGCCTTTACACCTCCACTTTAATATTATTCTTGTTCAGAGTTTCTTCTTGATTTTTTTTTTCAAACGTATAAGCACAATTGTGATTGTCCCTATTTACAATGATTGACAAATGTGATGCCACTTTCTCATATCGGCAGTTGTTTATATTATTTGGAATTGAAAACAATATAGTATCCGGTTTTAATGGATAAACCCAATCATAGCCGTTGAACAGATATTTTATCATTCATTAATTTAAAAAACAATATAGGTCTCCTATAGAATGCAGCGATGTAAATGAATATGGTAACGCTACAACTAACCAAAAACATCCATCGCAACCATATGAAGCAACGAAATAAATATTAGCATACCGGCGATGGGCATACTGATCGTCCGACATTGATAGACGTTTAAACAGCCTTGCCCAGCTCGCAACAGAAAATCACCAGTTCGAAAGCAGCCTTTTGCGTCAAGCTCCAGTACGGAACCCCTAATTAAATTGGTACCTGTCTGTCGTAGAGTAGAGTTATGGAAGGCTCAAAGGAGAGCGAAAGGGGATCATCATCTTCACTACTGATGCTAGTAATAGGGATCCCATATCTTCCCGTTTTATCCCAGGACAGTCCCGTTTTTTGATAACAATGTCCCCTTGACTCCCAATTTATTCCAACAGTCCGGCTTTTTAAGGCTCCTTCCTAAAAAAATAAATCTTTGGGTAACGGATTTTATTCCTGTTTTAGTTAGTGTTACTTTATCAATTCCGTTAATCAAAATTGTTGAAAAGTTTCACCCGAGGAACAACAGTAATTGAAGTGATGGGATGAAGATAGTAAACAAACTGGGTGGAAAAAATTAAACTACAGAAGGCATTAACGTTTCTTACCACGTACATGTGGAGAAATCAGTTGCAAGAATTAGAAAAAGAAGGACACAAAAATAGTTTGAAAAGTTTTAAAGCTATGCTGTAGATTTCTATGACACCTGCATTGAATATATTCAGGAGTGGTGTAACACCATTTCTTACGCCTCTTCAGTCTATGGATTTGGAATCAATTTGAACGGGAAAGGAGATCCTGTGACATTGGAAGAACATCAGAAAGAAACTTCATACGATATTCATGAAGACATTGTCACCAAATTTTTACTGTGAATGAAGAGGACTTATTTTGATGAGTTTGCATGTGTGAAAAAATATATGTGAAAGCAAATTTGATTGTGTGAAGTGAACTGAAGGATCAAAGTGTCAGTGAAAAATGGTGTGAGATGTTCGCTCATTTTACAAAGCAGGATATAAATGCTGAGAACCTGAAATGCCTAGTAAGTTTTTGTTTGGCACTGCCAGGATTCAATGCAGCTGCTGAACGTGTTTTTTTCATTAATACTTGCGCTTTGGACAGACGAAAAAAACAGACTTAAAATTGAGACAGTGAAAGCTTTAACCATTATAAAGACCCATTTTAAGGATTTCTCTTGTGCTGAGTTCTATGTCCAAATATCAGAAGAAAAAAAAACTTCTTGAACAGGCCCATACATCTGATAAATATTCTGATGAATCTGAAATATAAACTTGACTATTGTGTATTTTTTAAAGGTGCGATTTTTCTAATTAAGTATGTTTGTAATTTAGAATTCTTTTTTAAAGTGGAAGTTGGGTTAGTTAATGTGTGTATTTTTATACCAGTATCTTATTTTAAGTGCAACATATAATATATACTGTAATAGATTTATTTGTGCTTTACCTTAATTTTTAACATGTCCCGTTTTTTTACAAAATGTCCCGGGTTTTTTAGGTAAAAATTTGGAAATGTCCCGGTTTTTAAACAAAACATTATGGGAACCCTAGCCTAGTATAATGAAGGATCTAACATTTCGGTCTCCCACGGGAATGGCAGTATTCGCTATGAAACTACCTTTACCTAACCTGTATACTTGCCTGACAGATCACCAGACCAAAATAGTAGTGAGCGACAGTGAAGCACTGAACAGCAGAGGGCAGGATACGATTACTGTCTAACTTTGTTTATAGTTTCCATTCACAACGGGACGTTACTCTAATGGTCTGAAATTCCAGTCAGAAATTCTGTTCACCTCCCACGTCAATATGTCAAATTGCAAGTTTTGTTTGCCACTTTGGATTTGTACATCTCTCGATACCTGGTACTTGGGTTTCCCTCCCTTATTTGTTATAAGGATACTGTATGTAGTGTGGTTAATTCAAGATAATAATTTTGTTTTCCGATATCTGAATATGGCATCATTTTGCGCCCTCAATCAGTCCAAACGGAGTAAATCAATAATGTCAAATTTTGTGAATGTGTGTCCTTCCCCTGTCCCAAAACGGCAGTCTCCCACACCATTTTAAAAACAAATTTGCCTCTTTTTATCAAGGTGCGCTCCGTTCAACCTAGACACAGGGTCCGTCGCATGCCCACATTAAAAAAAAAGACCTTTTGGTCTGGTTTTTATAATCTCTTGCACACTTATCATGTTGTCAACGAGGGGGAAGAAGGTTGCAAAGCCCGGGTGGCTAGGACGACACCCAATTCACTATTCGTCGATATGCACTATAAGAACCTCACAAGACCCTCATAAATTCTTATATATTAATTTGTGTTCTTATCATAAGCTGCTTCTCTATATTGTGTAGTTCTCTAGATCTGTCGATTCTCAACACCTGTTCCACAGTTATGGATGAATTGCACGCCTGTAAATAATATTGGTATTCTCTGTTGCTCATACATTTCAGTAGGAAATGCTCAATGTTATTTTCTTTTAGAGATTCTGCACAGTAAAGTTCTTTTATTCTAAAATAGCCCAATACCAGTTGCAGTCTACGTAGTTTCTTATTGCTTGTATATATATATATATATATATATATATATATATATATATATATATATATATATATATATATATATATATATATATATATATATATATGATTGTTTGGGCTGTTTTTGTTCCACAAAGACGCCACTAGGCGTGGTGGAAACAGCGATAGATTGATCAATTTGTTGTTGCCCTAAGACGCCACTAGGCGTACTGGCCACATACTGCTTTGCCGGTTGGTGGCTAAGGATGGGAGAAGAAGAATATATATATATATATATATATATATATATATATATATATATATATATATATATATATATATATATATATATATTATATATATATATATATATATATATATATATATAAAACGGTATAGAATCAGTTTTACAAATTATTGCTTGGAAATTTTAGCTCACTGAACACCTGGCACGTTATTGTTGCAGCCCATCACATGCAAATGTGCGAACTGACACATCAAAATAAAAGAGTAAATAATGCCAGATTACGAAAATATGTCGAATTAAAAGTAAATTAAATATTAACCCACATATCCTAAGCTTTCATCCCTTACAGCATAACAAGTATGAAATCTACCGTTTTAGGACAAAAGAAATAAAAATAAAACATTTTAAAACCAAGCACACAATTTGGAAATTGTTTAGTTTGGTTTGATTTAGTTTTATGGGCCATCTTAATTGCACACGGATAACTCCATCAGTGCTCCGATCTCTTCCCTTAGATCACACAAGGAGAATCTCAGCACAGTGCACGAACTCTGTAGCACCGGCGACGATCCCAATGTATTTTAACATGAATTACCCATTCTATAAATATTTTTGTGGTGTGTAGGTTTCCTAGTTTTTTTTTAAATTTTGGCAGGGCAGTGGCCGTGTGTCCTACTCTTTACGATTTCCAACTGCCGAGGGATTTTTAACGTGCGCAGCTTGCACACGGCACCTCCTATTTTTTTCGCCCTTACGCGAGAAGGCAAGGCATCCGATCTCTCTACACAGAAGATCAGGGGAGAGCATGACAAAATACCACTGGTTCTAAAAAAAAGTCCATCAGTTATATTCCCCGTACTGAGAGCGAACCCGGTACCTTTAGAATTAGAAACGGACTCCATACCTCTTAGCCACTCCGACCCCCAATTGCCATAGCCCAATGCGGTTGTTTAGTTACATAAGTACACCAGAGATAGGAAATACGTTAGCCAATAGAATCACGTGCCGAATGGGCAATGAAAGTGGCGAATTGCATTATCAGACTTGGCATGATACTGCACGATAATTTTGTGAAAATAAATTACTGAAATAAAAAAATTTACGCTGAAAATCCATATGCTGCCATTTTTTTTTTTTTTAAATTTATGAAGAAAAATATCCCGTTCACCCTCTGATGGGTTATAATTAGAATATATAGGGTCTCTAATTCAAAATAATATGCCCAGTTACCTATACCTTACAACTGCCTCATATAGGCTACTGCCCTTATAACTCACAAATGTCAAGGAAAACTCGCAAATGTCAAGGAACGGACAACCCATTTGATTTGACGAACGCAGTTGTAAAAATTTTTAATTACATTCGCAGTAGCATGTCTCTAATTCATCGATAGTTTGTAGAGTCTTTGATGGCTGTGATTTAATATCTTGTGCACTTTGCAAATGTTCATTGGTCGAGCCGTGGAAAAGTTCTGGAACGATTCAGTGGATGGCTTCCTCAAATTCGATAATTTTTTTTAAAAATTGAGAAACGCCAAGCTAAGCTGTTTTCTGAAGAAAAAAAAGTGGGCCCTGGCTATGGAACTTATTGGTTTTGTTTTTTTAGGGATATTTTGGCTACCGCCCGCTTCAAGCTGGGCAGCCCCAGCAAATTAGATGCTGTCTCGCCACTGTCTGCTTTCCCCACTGGGTGCATGGGGATTAGGGTCAAACCTGCACTGTGGACAGAACATTTTGCACCAAGCAATAATAAGTTAATCGTCACTCATAGTCAACATGAACTCCAAAGCTTGAAGAATCGCTTCTCCCAAACATGCAAGGACTCGTGCCTCACAATAAGTCTAAAGAAAACACATGCGCTGGGTCATGATGCTGATGTTGCACCAGTTGTCAATATCGATAACTATGAACTGATAGTGGTGCACCACTTCACATACCTGGGGTCTATCATCAACAACAAACTCTCTCTCTCTCTCTCTCTCTCTCTCTCTCTCTCTCTCTCTCTCTCTCTCTCTGGACACATAAATTGACAGCCGCATTGGCAAAGCTGCAACTACCTTTTCCCGCCTCACAACGCATGTTTGGGGAAACTTCAAACTCACACCGAAGACAAAGCTGCAGTATATAACGCCTGCATCACCAGCACACTTCTATATGGTAGCGAAACATGGACAACCTATGCCAAGCAAGACACATCTACTGTGTCTACGCCACATCCTCGGTATTTCGTGGAAAGACAAAGTGACAAATGTCGATGTGTTATCACGTGCTGGCCTTCAAAGCGCAGCTACGCTGGCTTGGCCATGTCCGCTGCATGGAAGATGGTCGCATCCCGAAAGATATCTTCTAAGAACTACTGGCAGACCGTAAAAGAACAGTCGGGCGACCGCAGCTGAGATTCAAGAGAGACACGAGGGCACTGGACATAAATCCAGCAACCTAGAGGATGAAGCTGCCAATCGCACCAAGAGGCGATGCTATTTACGGTGCCACCTCAGATTGGACGAAAAGAAGCTCTCACATCAAGTAGAAGAGAGGAGAAAACGTCAAAAGGGGCACTTGGAAAATAAGCAGCTGGGGGCTGTCACCTCAGGGGCGCATTCCCATAGTCAGTTATGACTGAAGGGGGATATCACACACATACATATATGTATATATATATATGTATATATGTATAAAGATACACATAATCAAAATCAATTTAAAACAGGTAAAGGCAACAATTATCCGATATTTCAACTGACATTTTAATATTATAATAAGCCGTCGCAGTGGCGTACTAAGGGGGGGAGGGGGGGGTCCGCCCCCGGTGACAGCCAGGACGAGGGTGCCATTGGACACTATTATGATAGTACTTACTGTTAAAAATATACTTGCAAGTGTTTTTTCTTTGTGGCAGGAGGGTGCCAAAGGTAGGATCCGCACCGGGTGCCAAATATTTTAGTGACGCCTCTGAGCCGCCGTAAGGAAGTTGTTAACTATTGAGTATATAAAAGCAGACTGAGGATTTAAGTTACAAAATCTATTTTGTTCCGACATCATGTATGAAAGAAGTGAGCCTCACTCGTATTTGTTTGTGTGACGTCACATTTTTTTCAACCCCCTCCCCCTTCCTCTATCGTCACAAAATTTAGACCCCCACCCCACTCACTCAATAGGCCTACCTTGGATTTCTCACAGTGTGCATTCTAACGAGAAAACACATAACCATTATGTTTTAGTCAATGCTGGATAAATTCTAGATCATAGTGTTTTCTTCATCAGCCTCCATGTGTCGATGTGGGTTTTTTTTTTTCTTTGGTGATATAAACAATATTTGCACCCTAAGATTGGTTTAGTTAAGGCGACGTTATAACTACCTCAGCCTGCATCTCTCAGCGTATATTGCGCTGCACGGTGATGGAAGGGCACAAGTAAAAGAAATAACTAAACAAAAATAATATATACGCTTTGTAATTGGTCAGAAATAGGGGAGTGTGGCAAAACTCGCTTAGCGATTGGTGGATATTGAGGGCGTGAACTGTGGCCTGATACACGCAGAAAAGGAGAAGATAAATTTTGCACCGACGGTTTGCAGGTTATGTATTACGAGACATATACCTACTTAACCTAAGTTATGAAAACAAAATTCTTATAATCACCAAAAAAAAAAAAAAAACCGAATTATCAACAGTTGCCGATACAAGAAAATGATTGTTAAAAGCCATTAGAAATCGGGTCAGAAACTAACCAATAAAACGATTCGTTTCATTAAAAAAATACATCACGCCATTTCAACCATCGGTGATTTCAGCATTTGTTATTTTTAGGTTTGGCCTGGACACAGTCATCGGTGTTTCTGCGTGTAGAATAAATATCTAAAATCAACTGTGATGGAAGTCGTGCGTTCAAAAACACAGCGTTCATATTTTTGATATTTTGAGAAAGACACATTTCGACGAAGCGACCAGTAGGCAGGAACTGTTTTGGTTTTTCCTGTGTAGGCCTACGCTCTTTTATCCTGAAAGATTTTTCGTATCGTGTATTCTTGATGTAACCGTGAGCAGACGTTGGATTAATAAAGCCGGTATGAAATGAAATACTGTTGCTTGTGATACTGAGTAACAGTTATTTAGGTTTGTCTTTACCATGGAAAACTATAAGCATATAGTCATCTAGCCTAAATATTGTTATTGTAAGATGCCTAGCACACCTTACAAGTTAAGTGAAGAAATGCGTCTTGGTTCAGTAAATTACACAGCTACTCTAGTGGCACAAAATTCGTAAGTAGTAAAGTGAGAGAATAAGTGACAGTAACAATAGAAAGTTCTTATCAAGTAAGCATGTCTGTGTTGAAGTTGCAGTCCTCCTTTCGGAGCATGAGTCCAAGCCATCAAATTTCATGTACATACCTTGGAGGTAGCAAAACTGTTTGTACAGACGATTTAAGCAGCCACTGCCAAAATACTCGACATAACGTATCGTATCCTGCAGTGTTCTCGAGACGTTTTCGTACAGATGAAGCAGATAAAACTCCAAAACAGGAAAATTCTGCTGATGCTTTGTCTCCCTCTGGTGTTTCCGCCACTCCAATAGGAAAGAAACAAAAGGCAAGCATTAGCCTTTCTTTGTTTGGTGATTTGATTCCTTTGAAAGTTATAGAACTGAATAAATATTTAACGGATACTTCTAAGAAACTCTTGGCATTACGCAATAAAAACCGAAACAACAAAAGTAACACTACAGCCATTGATAAACATGATGTTAACCGGTCGGCTTATTCCTTGGAGAAAACTGTAATTCAGATTAACCAAAGCATTGTATCTTTTTATGACACATCTTGTGCCAAGAAAATTCCTTCTTCCCAGCACTTATTTCCATCATCAAAATTACCCACTTGTGCTGAAGGTACAATTGATCTTCAAGAGGATGAGCAGATTCCTGGAGACTCCCCACAAACCATTGGTCCCCTCTTTCCTGTGATACCCAATACCGAAGCCAAGAAGAAAAAGGCAGAGGCCAGACGAGCAGAAAAAATATCCAGGTTGTCACTTGAATCTCGTACAAGAGCTTTAGTGCAGACTCTGAAGTCTGCTCATTCTCTGATGTCCAAGATAACAAGAACAGAAGAATTGTGTGGTCACCTCATAGCACATCCAGAGTGTGTATGGGAAGCATCCAGTGTGAGTATTAATTTAATGCAGCATAACAATTTAGTAAGTGGTAATTTATTGGCAGCTTTTAAGAGATGTGACATTTAAATCGTTAGGAAGTCTTGAAGATTATCAGATATAGTGCTAAGGCAGTTAAACAGATTTCATGAAACTGCAGAAAGGACATCATGCTGATGGTGGATTAACCGCAGTGGGCTACATAATTCAGGATAGTATATGTCTTCTTCTTTGGTCCTTGGCCGCTGACTGGCACAGCAATCAGTGACCACACCTGGTGGCATCT
Organism: Oreohelix idahoensis; assembly: GCA_024509875.1. Taxonomy (NCBI): domain Eukaryota; kingdom Metazoa; phylum Mollusca; class Gastropoda; order Stylommatophora; family Oreohelicidae; genus Oreohelix; species Oreohelix idahoensis. The sequence continues at coordinate 237,870 of JAMPIV010000580.1, forward strand.
TGTAGGGCAGCAACAAACTATCTCCACTTTGTTCAGTCTGCAGCCATCCTTCGTGTGGTTCCCCAGCTCTGATTCATGTGGTGTGCATATCTTCTTAGTGGCTCTGAGTTGGCATTTCTTGTTCGGCTAGCAAATTAGAAGAATCTTAGGCAGGTTGTGTGGAAAGAGAAGAGTTTGGACATTTCCTTTTCTGTTACTCTCCAGCATTCTACACTGTACAGAAATTATGCAGCTCTCATATATTTTAAATTTAGTGTATGTCCTGTACTGGGAAGATTTCGAGATGTTGTTTAGTATATGTAACAAAAAGATACTTTCATAGCCACCTCAAGTTGGTTGAATAGATATAGCCACGTGTAAATAGCCAGTTTTAAAATGTAGCCAAGGTGCTATGGATTCAATTCCAGTGCAAAAAAAAAAAAATAACGTTTGGGAGTCATGACTGATTCCATTCCTTATGAATTCCATTTCTGTTGGTTGATATTGTTGCTTTTATAATCTAGTATACGGCCAGTAAGAAGAAAAATGGTGACAACAGGAATCTCTGCCATACTCAAATTCTTATCTCAGAGGCTCTGTAAGTCATCTTTCATGAAGAAATCCTACATTTCATGTCTTCACATTTTATCTTTATCAAGTTAACGAACTTAAGGAGAACTCAATAATGCCATCTCAGTTTCTAGAGCAATTCTCTGTCAAAAGTGTCAAATGCCTTTTCATAATTCACAAATCCAGTGTAAAGGGATGAGTTCAGTTCCATGTCCAGTTGGTCTATTATTCGCAGTGTGCTGTCTGGTCTGTACAGAATCCGTTTTGGCAAAAACGTGCTTGTTTTTTCTATCATTTGTCTGTCAGTGACCTCTTTTAATCTTTCAAGGATGATCCTATTTAATATTTTTCCAAACACTGATAGTAACATCGGTTTCTTTTATGGTTACACACAAGATGTGTCTTTGTAATTTGTGCACACTTGCGAATTTCCCTCCTTTGGCAACTTGACTAGACATCATACCTTCTAATCTGCTGGTATTTCTTCTCTCTCCCATACATCCGAGAAATTGTTTTAGTACCTCTCTAGAGGTGTCATTATCAGCTTTGATGGCCTTTGCTGGTATGCCTTCTGGACCAGCAGTTTTTCCATCTCTTAGAAGCTTTGAATGTTACGAGGGCCTGAGAGGGAGCAAAAAATAGAAGGTTACTAAGGAGGAGTGGTCATGGGACCTGCTACATCAATCTGTAGAACCTTGAAATAAAAAAAAATCTTCTGCAAATATAGTCAAGTCAGCCAAAGCAAATAATGTTTTAATAGTGAAACAGTATATTTTATAAGATTTTTCTGCTTAAGAAAAACTGTCTCTTGCTGCAGCGCTTAAGGAGGAATATATGTATATTTAGTGTATGTACATTTATGTTCATATATTTGAGTTTTTCATTCAATAGGAAAAAGTAGTCCCCCGTCTGCTGTCCTTGACCCATTCTCCAGACAAATTGTTAAGAGGGCTTGCATTTGAAGCACTGTCACTTCTTGGTTACTGTAAGCCTCTCAGATCTCCAGGTGTTCGAATCTTATCCATTGATGGAGGAGGCACAAGGTAAATAAATTGTGTAAGGCAAGTAAGAGTGAAATACGCCATGTGGTTCCTGTGGGGCATTAAGAGACATAGAAAGAGTAGGATCACTGCTTTCCCCAGATTTATTATTAAAAGCAAGTACGGTGTGGGTGTGCATAGCATGAGCAGCCTCATCACATTACGGTGTGGGTGTGCATGGCATGAGCAGCCTCATCACATTACGGTGTGGGTGTGCATGGCATGAGCAGCCTCATCACATTACGGTGTGGGTGTGCATGGCATGAGCAGCCTCATCACATTACGGTGTGGGTGTGCATGGCATGAGCAGCCTCATCACATTACGGTGTGGGTGTGCATGGCATGAGCAGCCTCATCACATTACAGTGTGGGTGTGCATGGCATGAGCAGCCTCATCACATTACGGTGTGGGTGTGCATGGCATGAGCAGCCTCATCACATAAAGTACATTGCTACAGAACCACCACTGCAAGAGTGTGTGATGTACTTTGGTGCAGGCTTCCTGCATGGAGGTCAGCTACAATGGGGGCCTCATGGTCCTCAATACTGTGACTAATTGGCTCAATTTCTGTCAGCTTTTGTTTTACACGCTAAGTAAGGGCTTTTCATTATGCTAGTTAGTTGCATTTTCACAAATACTGGTAACAACTCTTCATTACAGCATCCACTGTAATTACTGGCTCTGCAGTATTCTTCTAATATAAAAAATTGGATTTAAAATCTAAGACATGGAAAGATCTTTAGCAGATGGCACAGGACAGGCGGATAAGGCAAAGATTTGCTGAAGGCGTGTGCTTCTTAAGGAGCTGATAGGTTGTCAATGAATGAATGTTATATTAATTATAAAAATGACATACTCTAGGTTTCTGGCATAGATACAGTTTTGTCGAATTCTGTGTAGATGACCATTTCTCGACCCCGTCTGCGAGCAGAAACTAGAAGAGATAGGGAAGTTCATTGTAGTTCTGTTCTGAGTTGTTGTCATGACATGACCTCTTCATACAAAAACATCAATTAGGAGTTGGTGTTATGATAGTTCTGTCAGCTTAGGGGGGATATTATTTTCAAGATGGGTACATCATCATCAAATACACACCCATATTTTGATACAAGAAGGACCAGCTAACTTTGATAAATTTCTTTTGCCCAAATATTACATTAAGCAATTGTGGGTTGGCAAGTGGCACAATAATAACTACTTTTAAACTGTATAACATATTCCTCTATTGTTTAAACCTTTGAATTGTTTTAACAGTAATTCTAGACTTGAACTTCAACAATATTCCCCTAACAGAAATATTGGAAAACTCTCAGCACTACATACAAACTCATATCAGACAAAACAGCACTTACCAGTCCAAAGACAGCCCCTCAGCTAAATGATCCAGTTCATTCCTTTAGCAATTCTTATCTCTCCAAGTCTGTTTACGTCTGATATTGTGCGTAACTAATTATAATATTCACTCAAAATAAACACAGTGAACCATGTACAGTTTTGGTAAACTATTTACAACTGTAAAGACATATTATAAATTAATCTAGAACTCCCTTGTCAGAACAATCAATCAGTGTATCTCAGCTCCTATAGAGCACATCTCCTGACACTTACCATAGTCTGCTTTTCATAGCAGATGTTATTTTGTTTATTACAAATATTTGTTGTTTGCTTTGCAGTTCTGGAAGCCACAGATATTCATATAAATATTTGTTTATTTTAGGGGTCTAGTGGCCATTGAATTCTTGAAAGCACTGGAAAAAAAAACTCAGCGTAAAGTCCATGAATTGTTCGACTATGTATGTGGTGTGAGTACAGGAGCTCTCCTGGCTGCCATGGTGTGTCTGCACAAAACACCCCTGGAACGATGTGAAGACCTGTACAAAGATTGTGCCACTCGCATGTTCACAAGAAACAGAGTTGTTGGCACAACAAATTTGGTCTGGAATCATGGTTTCTATGACTCACATTCCTGGGAAGAGATTCTAAAGTATGTCCATTTTTAAATGTTTTATCATCAACATATCATTTTATTTTATTCCATGTGGAACTTAGGGTTTCACTAGTTGCTCACAATCATTTTCTGTTTTGGGTTGTTGTTTTTGATTCCCACCCATGATGTTTCATTTGATTTGACTAAAGTCCTCTGCCATTCTTCTGAGGGTAAAAAAAAATGGTAATGATGAAGAACAAAGAAAATTGCTACATTGCAGCCACAAGGCCTTCAACAGGGACAGTCAAACAGAAAAGAAGGAAAAGGAGCATTGTGTGAGAAACATGAACAGTAAATGAGAATACTGTAAAACAACTCGTTTATCAGCAGTGAATATGCAAAATGTCTTCTACATACAAGCATACAGGGTAGATGCCATTCTTCTCTGGTTTGTGGCTTGTCCTCCTAGCCTTTTTTTGTGGGTTCTGGTCAAAAACATGTTCTGTTATATTGGTAGGTTTTTCATTTAGATTATGTCCTATCCATTTTCTAAATGTTGTGTGACTTGCTTTCCTGTTTGCTTCCTTATGTTGCGTTTGTTTTAGCAACCAGTATTTACCATTCTTCATCACAGTTCCTCTTTCAGGTCATTCTGTTTTTTATATTTTGTGTATATTGCCAGTCCAAGGACCAACCGTAAGCTATCAGACTCGCTCAATTCCATCTCACTTCCAGGTCATCCTTGAACCAGCCTTGTGTTTTAACTATTTCTTATGTGATATCAGTATCTCCATTAAAAAAAAAGAAGACAGGCTTTATCATGTGACATTTACTTGTTTTTACTAACTTAATTTTCTTAGCTTCTAGTGGAGCACAGTGCCTTTATTACCGAGCAAGTAGTTTTGCCATCCCTTATTTCATTCTGAGGATCTGAGTTTTGTATGCAGAGATTTGAGTGGTCTTCCTCTTTGTTTTAAAGGTTTTGTCTTGCAGTATTGGGTTGCTCTCTGTATAAGACATGTCATTTCCACCAGTGTTTGCTGACTGGTTCTCAATTTGCTGTTTTGCATAATTGGAGATTCTTTTTTCTGGTCAGCTTGTCACATTTGTTGGTACATTACTAAATGTCCCTGATGCTAGCTTAATTTGTCTTGCTGTTGTCAACTTAAATTCATTCGGACTCGCTGTGTCTAGCTTCCAGATGTCCTGTTTGACAGACTGGTCTCACATTCCTGATTCCAATCCATGTGACTTGTTTGTGGGAGAGAAGATACTTGATGAATGAGCTCACTTTCAGATTGATATCACATATAATTATAGTAATTTTTTGTGATTACATGTTTTTGATGTGGACATTTAATCATATTGGTCATGTTATAATGACCTAGAGCAATTGTTATGAAAATGAGTTCTGATGTTAAGTTTCACTCCAGGTTATTGTATAAAAATTTGGCTGTTTTGCTGTATATAAACTAGATACTTTTTAAAGACTGGCAATTGTGTAATAAAAGGGAAAAAGAGGAAAAGGTAGTCCCATAACAGATACTGCCTTAAAAAGGGGGGGGGGTGGTGTTCACCATACTAGGTCCAGTCTTTTTATGAGATGGGGTGACAAGTTCCCTTCTTGCTGCCTTTTGCCTACTCTAACTTGAGAGCAGAGTCAAGTACCCATTTACAACTGGGAGACTGGAGCGTGACGCTACCAGGTTTCAATCCTGGAGCCAGGTAACTTTGCCACAGAGGAAAAAGCTCTGACTCCTTAGTCAATTTGACGTTGTTTCATGTAATACTGTTTGTTATTCCAAAAAATGTGGATGGTGAAAGCACATACAGTGAGAATTGGCTTGTTAACCAACCTCCTAACCAGCTAATGCAAAGGCTTCCATTTATCTTAAGACAGCATTTACAGCATGGTTTTTGCTCCACTATTTTATGCATATTTCAAAATGATGGCATCCTATTTATTTGTCCTAGGAGAGAAATGGGTGAGAGGATGTTTGTGGAATTTTCCCGAGAACCAGACATCCCCAAGATGGCAGCAGTATCTTCACTAGTCAGTGCCCCACACATGTCATCTTTCTTGTTTCGTACTTACAACCACCCCCCAGGCGTTAGTTCACAATATCAAGGAAGCTGTAAATTCAGGATCTGGGAAGTAATCAGGGCCTCTTCAGCTGCTCCAGGATATTTTGAGTCGTTTGTTCGCGATGATCAAGTTTATGAGGTATGTTTTTCTGTTTAAGAGATCTTTTTCCCTAGGTGCATAAATTTATGAGTCTGTATGTGCTTAATACACCCGTGTGTTACCGGGGCCCAAAATAGTAACACTTTACCCTACCATGCATGTTGTAAAAAGCGACTAACGAGGGTTGGGCATGGGGCTGGTTACCCCATTCCGTAAAAAGCTTTTTACCAAAAAACTTCAACAAACATGGACAAGTCAAATACAGAATATAAATCAACTCAGCCACCCAAGACAGAAGAAGGTCCTCTGGAAAGGAGGCGCATGAAGCAACCCAGAGAAAGCCGAAAGGAGTCTGGGTTGCTGACTAATCTTTTTCCGTCTAGGAAAATCTCCAGGATTGGCACCTGGAATGTTCAGGCAGAGGTAGACCAAAAAACACATGGAGAAGAGAACTGGATACAGAGGTGAAAATGATGAGGAAAACATGGAAAGAACTTGAGCGGATGGCACAGGACAGGAAGACTTGGAATGTGTTTGTTGAAGGCCTATGCTCCCCAGGGAGCTAAAGGGTATTGGTTGATTGATGTGCTTAATAGGCATCTTAAAAAAAAAAAAGTATTTATGCAATATGATACTACTAATCTAATACATTTCACCCGTGTGTTACCGGGGCCCGAAAGGGGAGCAAAGAATAGTAACACTGTTCTCTGCCATGCATGTCGTAGAAAGCGACTAAGGAGGGTTGGGCATGGGGCTGGTTACCCCATCCTGTAAAAAATTTAAACCACAAAAAACTTCAACAAATATGGACAAGTCAGTTAAGGAAAATAAAACACAGCCATCCAAGACAGGGGAAGGTCCTCTCACAGGGAGGCGTATGATGCAACACACAGAAAGCCGAAAGGAGTCTGTGTTACTGACTAACCTTCTTTCTTCTAGGAGAACTTCCAGATTTGGCACCTGGAATGTTCGTACATTAAACAAACAAGACAAAGTGGCACAAGTAGCAGCAGAAATGAGGGAATATAAAATCGAGGTTCTGGGAATGTGTGAAACAAAGTGGAAGGGGGTAGACAAGAAGAAACTCATCACAGGTGAATTGGTGCTGTCCACAGGACATGAAGAAGAAAGTTCACACCACAGTGAAGGGGTAGCTCTTATGTTGTCTAAAGAAGCACAGAAAGCACTCATTGAATGGGAAGCTGTTGGACCCAGAATAATAGGTACTTTTAAAACAGCTAAAAAGAAAATAAATGTAAATGTCATCCAATGTTATGCACCAACTAATGACAAAGAAGAGTCTGTGAAAGAAGCATTTTATACTAGACTACAGGAAATTATGGAAAAAGTAAACAGTAGAGACATCACAATTTTGATGGGTGACATGAAAGCAAAGATAGGTACAGTCAACACCGGCTTTGAAGAAGTCATAGGAAAACATGGGCTAGGAATAATGAATGAAAATGGGGAACTATTCTCAAACTTCTGTGCTTCAAATCAACTGCTATAGGAGGAAGCATGTTTCCACATAAGAGAATACACAAGGCAACATGGATATCATCAGACCATAGAACAGAAAATCAGATTGATCATATATGCATAAACAAGAAGTTTAGATCATCATTGCAGGATGTAAAGGTATATAGAGGAGCAAATGTGGCATCAGATCACCACCTTCTGATAGCCAAAGTAAAAATGAAACTCAAGAGATATGCAACAATGCAAAATTATAGACAACAATTTAATGTAGGACATCTAAGAAATCAAGAAACGAGACAAATTTGCGGTCACAATATCCAACAAAGTCCAAGTGCTCCAACAGCTGGAAGATGTAGAGAATACAGAAGACTATTGGCAGCAAATCAAAACTGTATGGAATGTGACATATGAAGAAATACAGGGGAAAAGGGAATGACAACAAAAAGCATGGATAACAACAGAAACCACCAATAAGATAAAAGACAGAAAAAACAAGAAAGCAGATTTAAACACAAGCAAAACCAGAAGTTCCAAAGCCAAGGCGCAAGAAGTGTACACAGAAGCAAACAAAGAAGTAAAAATGTTTATATACATTACTTGGTAAAGTCTGGGAAAAGGAAGAGATACCAGCAGAATGGAAGGAAGGATGTCCTGACCGCAAAACAGGATACAAGAATAGGATTTTGGAATGTCAGGACAATGTACGAGACAGGTAAACAACTTGGCGGAGGACTGTGGAGGCTGAGATGCAAAGAATGAACCAGAGTTGGGGCACTGTACGAAGGATGGCCACCGACCGTGCAAAGTGGAATCAATTTGTTGTTGCCCTACAAGACGCCACTAGGCGTGATGGCCACTGACTGCTTTGACGGTCGGTGGTTAAGTATCGAAGAAGAGAAGAAGAGATATCTGGTTGAGTTGCCTAAGAAGGGAAATTTACAAGAGTGCACAAATTATAGAGGAATAATGTTACTATCAGTGCCAGGAAAAGTATTAAACAGGATTATCCTTGAGAGATTAAAAGAGTCCATAGACAAAAAACTGAGAGATGAACAAGCAGGTTTTCGACAAAACAGATCATGTACAGACCAGATAGCCACTTTGAGAATAATAGTTGAACACAGTCTGGAATGGAATTCACCACTATACATCGGATTTGTGGACTACGAAAAGGCATTTGACAGTGTAGACAGAGAATCACTTTGGAAATTGATGAGGCATTATGGAGTTCCCCTGAAGATCATTAATTTAATAAAGAAAACATATGAAGACATGACATGCAGAGTTCTTCACGAAGGATAGCTTACAGAACCGTTTGGGATAAGAACAGGAGTGCGACAGGGATGCCTCTTGTCTCCATTTCTTTCTTACAAGCAATAGACTGGGTTATGAGATCATCGACAACACACAATAGAAATGGAATCCAGTGGACTCTGACTAAGCAGTTGGATGATCTGGATTTTGCTGATGACTTGGCTCTTCTGTCCCATAACCGTAATCAAATGCAGGACAAATTGAAAACACTCGATGACAGGTCACAGCAATTGGGTCTGAAAATACACAGAGAAAAGACAAAAATAATGAGAATAAATGCAGGTAATGATACAGTGTTGAACTTGAAGAAACACCAATACAAGATGTAGAATCATACACATATCTTGGCTGCAATATAGACAAAGTTGGAGGGACAGACAGTGATATCAAACTAAGAATACAAAAAGCAAGAGGAGCTTTCATTGCATTGGGAAATATATGGAGATCAAGAGAAATCAGATCCAACACGAAAATAAAATAAGAATCTTCAACTCAAATGTGAAGTCAGTCCTATTGTATGGCTCTGAGACATGGAAAACAACAACCAAAAAGCTACAGACTTTCATAAATGGGTGCTTGCATAGAATAAAGGGATTAAAATGGTATGACAAGGTTACCAACATGGAACTGAGGAAAAGAACTAGACAAGTGCCAGTGGAACAAGAGATGAGAAGAAGACTATGGCGATGGTTAGGACACACACTGGGGAAACCTGTTGATAGCATTACACGGCAGTCCTTGTTCTGGAACCCTCAGGGCAAGAGAGGCAGAGGTAGACCAAGAAGCACATGGAGAAGAGAGCTGGAAACAGAGGTGAAAATGATGAGAACGTGGAAAGAACTTGAGATGATGGCACGTGACAGGAGGACTTGGCATGTATTTGTTGAAGGCCTATGCTCCTTTGGGAGTGGAGGGTTATGAATGAATCTAATACATTTGTCTTCATAATTTAAAACAAAGTCATTTATGTGCATGATCATCACAAAAGTGTATTTGCTGAAGACCGCTATTAATACATAGTACAGTGAGGTGGCCATTTTTGCTTGGGCCAAACTCACTCTTTGCTTGGTACTGGAAGAGTAAACAGGAAAGTTTGGAAATAATAGTGTCTATAAAATGTGTTATCAGTGGGGCTGTCATGGCACAACCCACAACTATAGAATTAGTCAGATGTATGTCCAGGTAGGGAAAACAAACAAGCAGTAGAATCACTAGTGCTAGTACGACAAGAGAAGCAGACTAACAACATGGACATCTTACACCCTTGATAGACCACTTATGTTGTGAAAAGAAGGGGGTGTGGCTGTATGAGAAGGGATAACATCTAACTTTGTGCTCTTTATCTCAGTTTTCATGTTGTGTCCTAGCATTCATATATGCAGCAACAGTATAAAGACTGTTCATTTTGACACAGCTGTATATCAGCAAAATTAAATGATGTCAGTACATTCTTGTATGCTTCTGCTAATCGTGATGTATGACTTCTAACAAACATTTGTGATGTTACAAGCTATTGGTACATTTTCCCCATAACAAAAAAGAAGACACACTTTCTGAGATAATTTATGAAAGAAAAACAAGCAGGAGAAAGCTATTTAGTGTGAACTTTTGGTCAGAGGTTTAAAGTAATACTTACAAATAGAGAGACTGAGGTAAGAAGAAACACTTGTTGAACAACATAAATGGAGGAAGACAAAACTGTGAATAGGTTCTCAAACAGCCCAAGGAGAGAGACATGAGTATCTTTTGTTGTTGACTTCCAAAAAGGCCAAAAAAATAACAAGACATCTGATGATGGTATGCATATGGTTGTGAAGATGTTACAGATGAAAAAGGTAAATTTATGGTGAAATGAAAGAATAATAATGACTTTCATCAATTCCAGGATGGTGGTATTCTCACAAACAATCCAACGGCATTAGCAATCCATGAGAGCAGACTGTTGTGGCCAAATGAAAACTTCCATTGTGTGGTATCGCTTGGCACAGGAAGGCTTGAAAGCACCAAGGAGGTGTCGGCCAAGGTCTCCCTGAAGCAACGTTTCTCCACTATAGTAGACAGTGCTACAGATACAGAAGGTAAACACATTGATTGACTGAGTTTGACATTTTTTATATGTGTGTGTGACCTCTTGGCTGTGGGATACCGTCACATGGGTTTTCATTACTTCAGCAAGATTATGCACCCTAAAAAATAAATAAATAAGCGAGGCACTTTTTGGCAGAAACAATATTTCATGTATAGTGAAAATGTATTTCCTCATTTTACTAATCATGAATTAATAAGTACGCTGGCTTGGCCATGTCCGCCGCATGGAAGATGGTTGCATCTCGAAGGATATCTTCTACGGACAATTAGCAGTTGGCAAGAGAACAGTTGATCGACCGCAGCTGAGGTTCAAAGATGTGTGCAAGAGAGATATGAGGGCACTGGACATGGATCCAGCAACATGGGAGGATGAAGCTGCCGATCGCACTAAGTGGCGATGCTATTTACGGCGCCACCTCAGATTGGGCGAAAAGAAGCTCACACAACAAGCAGAAGAGAGGAGACAACGTCGAAAGGAGCACCAGGAAAATAAGCAGCTAAGTGCTGTCACCTCAGGGGCACATTCCCATAGTCAGTTATGACTGAAGGGGCTATTATTATTATTAGAATTAATAAGTCTAGAAGTTTATAGAAAACTCTTCATTCTATTCAGGAAAGAAAAGAAAGGCAGTGAGGAGCACTTATAGTACATATACCATTTCATTTTTGTTGCTCCTTATGGAGCCCAAAGTACAGGGAATCTGCTTAAAAGCCCCTATGCTACTGTAGCAGTGGTTTCTGTAGCAAGTTATTTTACATGATGAAGTTGCCAGCCCCATGCACAACATATTAGCCTCCTCATAAGACACATATATCATTTGCTGTAAATCAGATGCTGATCAGGCCATGTATCCAGCCTGGTCTGACACATCAACTTTGACCACTGCACTGGTCAGTGTCACTTTAGCACTGCAAAATGCTGACGTATTTCTGCCTCACTGTGTTGGCTGTACATAGTTAACTAATTTTTATGATGTTATGAGTCCTCAGCTAGCAGCGGACATTTCACATCCCATGATGATTTGCAGTGTGAATTTGCAGTCATAAAGACAGGACAGGTTATCATTTAAACAGTCAGGAGGTTGCAGATTTAGGTCCTGTTTGCAAGTTGTGCACGTTAAAAATCCCTCGGCAGTTGAAAATTGTAAAGAATAGGCCATATGGCATTGGCAAAATTTAAAAATTAGGAAACCTACCAACCACAGAAATATTTATAGAAAGTATGATTCCTGTATACACACATTGGTATCCTCGCCTGAGCTACGGAGTTTGTGCGCAGTGCTGAGATCCTCTTTGTGTGATCTAAAGGAGGAGATTGGAGCACTGATGGAGTTGTTTATGTGCAATGATGGTTGTCCTTAACACTATGTACCACAAAGTGATTTTTGTTTGCACAGAAGCACCAGAGAAAACAATGCAGTTTGGAAGCTCTAGGAAAACCATGAAATTGGGTACTTAATTTTTAAAAATCGGACAAAAAATAAAAAAGTTACGGCATTTTAAAATGTGTATGTACTTTCACAAAGTTAAAAAAGTTACATCACACCAACTTCAGAGTGCTCCCGTTTTCTTAAATATAATCTTAGAACCTTCTCTGATAAACAGCATACAGTCTGCAATACACTGATCACATACAGAAAACTATAGGGCTATATCATGAATAATTATCAATATATTTTAGACCAAATATTGCAAATCATTACCAAAAAATGTAGTATTTTGCATGATCATCAATTTTCACAACATCATATTTCAAAAAAATATAAAAGGTACAAGCTTTAAATTTGTACATATCAATCTGCATACTACACACATATATCTCAATTTTTTTTCACAGGATTTAAACATCTATTTGTTCTTGTATAATTTTTTTTTAAATGTGTCCAGAGGCCAATTTGTCCCATGGGAAGAAAAAAATGTGAAAATGAAGAAAAAATTTTTTTTTTAAGATACTGTCCATATTTCATTTAAAAAAAATGTGTAGGCAATAATTAACAACATCTAAACAATAATTAACAACATCTAAACGCTATATTTATTTTTAAACAACTGGTTATTAGCATTTAAAAAGACATTTTTAAACTGGAGGAGAATGATCGTGGTGCACTCCTTCCCTGCGAGAGGGCAATGACGCCTCAAAACCTAAATGCTTCAGAAGTCCAAAATACAATTCTTTGATATTTCCTAAAAGTTTAATGTCCTTATCATTCAATATTAATTTTCTGTATCTTAACTGAGCCTTAAGATTTCTATTCTAAGGGCATTTCGTCCTTTACAAATTGTATCCACATCCTCCTTTGTGGTGCACAGACCCCTATGGCTAATGATTGTGTTATATAACTCTAACTTCTTCTCTGCATTCTTAACATCTTTCTCGTTTTTCCTCCTATTGTTGTCAGTTATTCGCTGTTTGATTTTTTTCTTTAACTGCCCTCTCTGATTCTTTACTTCGTTTCTTCCATTCCAGTCTATTATAGTATTACATTACTCATGTTTAGGGTTAACACTAACTTTAGGGTTAACACTAACCCTAATCCTAAACCTAACTGCTACGAAAGAACACATAACTACACATATTCACTATGGAGCAAAAAGGTACGAGTAATAGGAAATTACAATATTATATATAATATATATATATAATATATAGCTACTGCGGCTCCTATTTTATGAAAGCTGTTTATATATATTTCTTCTTTTCGGGGAATTTTAAGACTATCAACTATTGGCTGCGAGTCCGGACATTTCAGTACAGCATCAGCAGCTTTAATTATGGCATTGTCCGGTCTCCTAGCCTTGACTCGATATGTCGGCAAATGGCTTTGGCCTTGCGATATCCTTCGCTTTTGAGATATAATTCACCCTATTATGTTGCAAAATAAACCTTCATTCAATTACACATTAATCAAAACATGCATTTTTTATTCAGATTGGTAACTTTCTTAGCTTTTCAAGCTCGTGAAATAATTAGATTGATGCGTGAATGTCTGAAGTGTTGATAACACATTCATTTCACGCTGTTACATCAACTATGTGATCGTGTTAAATCGCTAAATAATATTAAAACTATTGTTTTTTTCTTCTTCTTTCGTTCGCTTGAACTATATTGTCTATATCTGCAATGTTGTTTCTTGTATAAACGTCACTGTCTTTTGTAGTTCATACAGAGGTCCATATATTTTTGCTTCCAGTGTTGTTTCTCTGGGCCAGTGGGTTTGCCTCAATATATCATATTCGGGGCAATCTTGAAGTACGTGCTCCGCAGTCTGGGGTGCCTGTCCACATGTACACATGGCTGAATTGCCAATCTTGAATTTTGTATACATGTGACTGCGGAGGCGGTTGTGTCCTGTTCTGAGGCGCAGAATGACTATTTGTTCTGATCTGTTCATAGCTTGGTAGTCATCCTGCGTTGGTGTTGGTGGCTTTCTGATAGATTTGATCATCTTTTTCTTCTGATGGTATGTAACTGGTACATCCGGTTGCTCGTCTGCAGCACCTTCTTTAGCCAGTCCATCTGCTCTCTCGTTTCCTGGTATTCCACAATGAGACGGTATCCACTGCATGGTGACCCTGCGCTGGTTGCACAGTTCAGAAAGTAGGGCTTGTATGCCTGGCAATTTTCTGGACTGAAGTGCTTGGAGTGCTGATCTTGCATCTGTCAGGAATACTACAGGCTGTGGACCGAGATTGGTGTTCAATAGTTTCTCAGTTGCCACCTTGATTGCCTGGACTTCTGCATCATAGTTGTTACAGAATTTCCCCGTTGGTACTCTGACAGTATCCCTAGTGTTGTTTGGGTATTCTATGTACACTCCTGCTCCTCCATTCTTTACTGCATTCTGTGCTGACCCATCCGTGTATACTCGGACCCAGAGGTCCTGTGGGTATTCATCATCCAGGAAACTGAGAGTGACTGTCCTACGTTGCACGCTGTTCTGTTCATCCCTGTCGAATATTCCTTTCACTTTTGTGTGGATGTGTACTGGTAGCCCATGCTCCTCTCTCCAAGGGGTTTGTTCTGGCACAGACTTTAGGGGGCTGTTAACTTCAGGCAGGTCTGAGGTTTGTCTACGTAATTGTTTGGCCTGGTGGATAAAGCTGCTTCTTTTCAGTCGCCCCATTGCTAGGTTTTGGAATCTGTTCTTCATTGGATGGCTCGGCATACAGAGGAACTTTTCTGCCTGTGTTAGCACTTTCGTGTCTCTGCGTTCTCTCAGTGCTTGTATCCTCCCCATTTTCTCCATCTTCACTATAGGCGTTGATTTCATTGCCCCCGTGATGACCCTAAGCGCCTGGTTTTTGCACCTTATCTAGCTCTTGTAATGTGGTGTTTGATGCTGGGCACCACGCAGCTGACCCATATTCCAGGTGTGGTCGTATGCCCTGCTGGTAAACTTTACTAAGTATTTTCCCGCTGGCTCCCCATGTGGTTCCACTTAGTTTTCTCAGGATGGCTAACTTCCTCCTGGCCTTTGTTGCTGCTTTGTTGATGTGCTGCTTCCATGTCAGCCTATCATCGAATGTAACTCCGAGATAGGTGGGTTGTTTATCTTCTCTCAGGAGCTCTTCGTTTATCTTGATGACACCAGCTTTTTGTTTGGGAGAGAGGGTGAAGAGCGTAGTGCTGCACTTGTCTGTATTGATGCTGACACACCATCTATTTGCCCATGAGGTTAAGGCATCTATAGCTCTTTGTAGCAGTTTGGTGGCCACTGTTGCATGCTCATCTGTGCACCATATTACCAGGTCATCAGCGTACATTGCCACTTTCATTCCATGTGGTAGTTCAGCAACCAGGTCGTTGATGTAGACTAGGAAAAGTGTGGGGGACAGAACCCCTCCCTGAGGGACGCCATGACGCAGTAGAATTTTCTTACTCTTGAGGCCATCTAGTTGTACTCTGGCTCTTCTGTTATGCAGGTATGCTTTCACCCATTTGTACATCTTACCATTCACTCTACAATTTCTCAGTTTCTTCAGAAGCCCTTCTTTCCAAACCTTGTCAAATGCTTTCCTTAGATCTATCCATGCTGCTAGTACCAGTTTCTTATCTTGGAATGCATCCTCAATCTCTTGGGAAAGGTAAGTTGCCTGATCTTCGGTGGAATAACACTGCCTAAAGCCCGCCTGCTGTGGTACAAGAAGGTTTTCACTTTCAAGGTACCACTGTAGCCTGAGGTTGATGATACGTTCCATTGTTTTGCAGAGGCAGCTTGTAAGGCTGATTGGTCTGTAGCTGGAGGCAGTGGAACTGTCTTTTCCTGGTTTTAGGAGTGGTATCATGATTGCTTCCCTCCAGGTCTGTGGAACTCTGCCTGAGTTCCAACAGATATTGAAGATCTGCAGCAGCTTTGTTTTTGCTGCGGTTCCCAAGTTCTTAATCATTTCATTGGACACTCCATCAACTCCTGGCGACTTTCTCATTTTCAATTTGGATATTGCAAGCTCCAGTTCTCTAAATGTGATTGGTGCCTCCATAACTTCAGGTATGGTTCCATCTCGTCCTGCGTATTGTTGTTTCTCACGAGTCTCCTGTTGCTTCTCTGGGCTAACTTCGATGTTGTTGTCTTTAGCAAAGGAGTCTGCAAAGTGATCAGCTGCCTGTTTTCCCATGAGGATGTTTCCATCTTTGTACAGAGCAATCCTTGAGTTTCTCTCTGTACCTTCATCGTTAAGTTGTTTTACCAGCTTCCACAGTTTCCTCGTATCTCTTTCGAAGTTCAAGGACTCTGTTTTCTCCTTCCAGCTTCTTCGCCTGGCCTGCAACTTGGCCCTTTGAAATTTGGCCTTAGCTTGCTGGTAGTTATTGTGGTGTTCTTGGCATGGACTGGTCTCTGCCTGCTTTCGAGATGTTTCCACGTCATTGTGCAGCTGCTCTAGTTCACTATTCCAATATGGTTTGTAGTGCTTACGAGCCCCTCTAGGTATTGTTTCACGAGCAGCCTGTAATATGCATCTGCTGAATTCATCGACTAGCTTATTGATGTCTTTGTCTGCAGTCAGATCTCTAGCCAGTATACTAGTACGGTGCTGGTACATTGTCCAGTCTGCCTTCTTGTAGTTCCACCTAGAGAGAGTGCTGCTCTCCTTGACAAGTTCATTTTCCACAATTAGGAAGACTGGCCGGTGGTCGCTGCCTCCAAGTTGTTTCCCTACAACACGTGTGGTGTTCCACTCCAGGCTGGGTGAGTGGAATGCCAGGTCTGGTGCAGAGGTGGTGTGCCATGATCTCGAGTAGAAGGTTGGTGGGTCGATTGGCTGGTTAATCAGGATAAGCCCATTGTCATCCTGCCAGTTTTCAAGCTCCTCACCTCTCCTGTCCATGTGATCATAGCCCCAGCTCTGCGAGTGGCTGTTGAAGTCTCCGCATACAATCAGTCTTTCTTTTGCTGGGATTGTATCTAGTGCCAGTGGGCGGTCGCTCGGACAGTAGTAGTTGAGCAGGTGGAATTCTGAACTTTCTGTCCTGAGATGAAGCATCTGGTATTCCGCCCCCTCCATATATGTTTCAAGCTGACATGCACTGATGTTATTCCTCACGAGTGTCAGTATTCCACCCTTTCGCCTGTCTATTCGGTCAGATCGGTAGCACTGGTAGCCTCTGATTTTGAAGGCTATGTCCTTGTTGAGGTGGGTTTCTTGCAAGCAACATACATTTACTTGCTCTTCATTCAAGATATTTTCGAGCTCTAATTTTTTGCTGTAGCCGTCTTTTTTACTATTGACGCCTTCAGCATTCCAGTGCATTATTTTAAATGGTCTTTTCTTTGCTTGGCCAGTAGCTCTATTCTCATGCCTCCTGGCTCCACGGGGCAATTGAGAAGGACCCCCAGTAGTAGGGGTTGGGCCCTTCCGAGGCAGAGGGCCCGGCACTGCACCTGCCTGGGTGTCCGTCACAGGGCGAGTGCCATAACGTTTTGCAGATATAGGCATACTTCCATAGCG